>VMDO01015892.1:0-49620 GCA_007922755.1 Pedetes capensis
GTACTATAATATCATAGATATT
The DNA here is from genome assembly GCA_007922755.1 of Pedetes capensis. NCBI lineage: Eukaryota > Metazoa > Chordata > Mammalia > Rodentia > Pedetidae > Pedetes > Pedetes capensis. The sequence goes on from VMDO01015892.1 coordinate 23, forward strand.
CTATTTTTCTAAAATTCATAGTTTTACTCTTTACTTTTAGAACTACAAACATTCTAATGTAATTTTTTATAATGATATAAATTCAAGTTCAAATCTTATTTATTATTTCCAGTTTGTATCCAGTTGATGTTGGTGAATAATAACTTAGCTTTATTGCACAAATGTAAAACAGTAACTATTAAAGATAATTCTGCTGCTTTTTGAGTTTATTTTGAAATGTTTTTCACATTAATCTAACTAATAGCACTAGATACTTTGTAAAAACATTTAATAGTAAAAATTTTATTCAATAATTATATGCAAATTCAAAACACTTATGAATATCAAAGTGCATTGGTTTCAAAAGGAACATATTTATGAAAGAACTAATAAGTAGAGTTTTAAAACTCTGAGAATTAAGAAAATTACCAATTTCTTTTACAAAAAGACCTGCATCAAGATTTAAAATAAAACTGGACTTCAGGACATGTTGGTACATGCCTATAATCCCAGCAAGTCCGCAGGCAGAGGCAGGAAGATGGCAGGTTCAAGGCTAGAAGTAGCCTGTGTAATTTAGCAAGATTCTGTTTCAATTTAGAAAATAATAAAGGGGCTGGGTGTGCAGCTCAATGGCACAGCACTTGCAAAGTATGCACAAGGCCATGGGTTTAGCCTTGAAAAATTAAAGAAAGAAAGAGAGAGAGAGAGAGAAAGAGAGAGAGAGAGAGAAAGAAAAGAAAGAAAGGAAGGACAGAAATACTGATTTCAAACAGGTGACATTTAGAAAATTACTGAGAATTCAAGGATTTCTACCTGCAAATATTAATTCTTGTCCTGCTATTATGTTTCATATTCTATTTTATCCCTTACATTTTGTGTATTAGCCAAACTATTAAAATTAAACTATAGTATTTTTCACCCAAAGCTATTATTTTTAAAGGTCTGATTCATCTCAAAATTACCAGTTTCCAATGAGAAGCATTCATATGAAAGTTCTCAGAAAGGAAATGACAGGTGGTTTAATACTCAGGAGCAGAGAATAGGTAGGTCTTCTAATTTATCCAGCTATTGTGGCTTACAAGGTTAGAATTAGAAAACTAGAGTAGCAAAACCAAATAACCCTTGAATCCATTTCATTTAAGAATTCTCTTAACTTAGGGTGGATATGGCCATTTGCCCAGAAGAATAAATATATTCTACTAGAAAATGTGGTGCCAGGAGAATGTAACATCTAGCAGACACAACAATGGAAAGTATCAAATGTTATATTCCAATCTAAAGAATACTACAACTATAACAGCACTGGACAGACTTCAGAATAAACTAAATCTTGAATATAGAACATTTCAAGATTGCCTGTATCAAGTTCTGTATCATGTTTCATTTATGCTCTAGATTATTAATATGTCTTTAAAATCCAAACGATACACTCTGGATTCTTCAAATACTGAATAGACTTATAATGTTAAGTCTATGTTTATGATTATTTGAAAACGTAAGAAAATGGATCACAGGCTTTACTGTGTAGTTTCAGAATATGCTTTGATGTATGACGTTATTAGTTTCAAAAAATTATTAAACTGTAGCCATGGAAGCTAAATGACCTTGGATTCCTCTAATTTGTATTCTTCTGGATGAAATGATAACAAATCAAAAGCAATTTAAATGAAAATTAGCTTACATAACCAGGGCTTCAAACCCATGAAAAATTGGGTTCATGTTCCAGTGTGGTATTCAATATGTTAATATTTAGAGGGTTCAGTTTGGGTTTGGGGTTAGAGTCTAGGTATAGATAGTATGCCTTCAAACCACACCTGAACTCAAACACTGAACCTTTTCTGGTTCAAGTACTTTTTAAGTTTTTTCTGAACCTTAATCTGTACTCAAACCCCAATCCCAACTCAGGGAAAATCGGGTTTGGGTTCAGCTTTTAATGTTTTTGTTTGCTTGTTTGTTTGTTTGTTGTATCATTAGCTATTAAAAATTGAAAAAAATGAAAAAAATTGTCTATCTATGTCACATAGTATTATAATTTTAAACTGGAACCCAAACTAAACCCAAACTGTCTGTATTTTAACATACTGAATCCATACCCAAAAATGAACCCAAGTTTTTGTGGGTTCGAAGCCTGGTACCTAACTTAATACATAAAGGGAAAAGAACCTAAAGTTTTAAATTAGAAAGAAAAACCTGCATTTTAGATGTCTCTTATTATTTACCCATAAGTTTAACATGAACTTAAATATGTTTTGAAAATCAAGTAACACCTTTTATCTCTTGAACCCTATATATGCTTCTCTAAGCTTTGCTACTTTTAGCTTGAAAACAAAATGATATAATTAAGAAGAATGACTGAACACTAGGCAAATCAATGCTATTCCCAAAATCTTATGAAACTTTATATTTATTAATTAATAAAGTAAAATTTTTGCAGAAACAGGAACACAAAAATCATTCCACTTTAGTTATGAAAGACTGAAGGGCAAGCCACTAAACTTGCCACTATTTTCCATTAAAATTAGACAAGCAATAAAAGCATTAGAAATTAGCAAACTTAAAAAAATTGAGACAAATAGATGGCTAAGTAGATTTCAACCTTCACTGTAGAAATATCTCAAAATTGCATATAATTTTATACCTTAAAGTGTATTTTTGTTTATTTCTGGTATTTCTCAAAAAAGTCATAAGTAGCTAAGTTGTTATAATCCTTACTTCATTGAAATGAATTTAAAGGTGACAAAGAGTAGGGTTAGTATTCAAAGTCCAGGGAATGTGGATTCTTCTTGCCTCCCATGCTGAGTCTGCAAAAATTACCTGTGGGACACTGGACAAGTCATTTAACCTCTTATATCTCTACTCTTCAATTGTAAAGTAGCAATGATAACAATTCCTATTTTAACTTATAGGAAAGATGCTATGAGGTAATATGTGTAAATATAGTTAGCACAGTACCTTCTTTGGTGCCCTTGTGTTATAAATTTGGTATAATTACTATTATTTTCACTGTTATGTTTATCATCCAGTGAGTAGCACAGGCAGGTCTGGAACTCAGGTCTCCTCTCTGGCAGCTCATTATTCTCTGTGCTCACTGTGGTCCCCATTAAGTTTTGCTAAATTACTCCAAGAGAAAGTTGAAGCATAGCCACAATAAAAACAGCTGTTCAAAGGCAAATGGCTTCAGAATCCAGGAAAAGAAAAGAAAAGAAAAGAAAAAAGATAATGGTATCAACTGTGGCCAGCAGAGACATATAAACCCAAAATCTTTCAAATTCATTTTTTCTCATAGGCTTGAAATTGGAGTTTATTCTTCTTGCCATTTTGACAAAACACTAAGAAAACATTTCTAAACAAAACTTTGGACTCAAAGTGATGAAATATCCTGGATATTTGGCAGTGAGAGAAGAAGACAAACAGAAATATATTCAATAGCCAGAAACAATTCTAGTCGACAGTCGTGAATCCCCAGACTTAAAATCATAGACATTAGTATTAGAAATTTTTCTGAAACTGATGCAATTTCTGAAGGCCCTCTAGTTAACTTCTGTTTAGAGATGGGGCCAACTCAGAATGGTTGCATTCCTCCACTTACTCATCTGACATTTTGTTTGAAATTGCTCCCATCAGGTTTGGTGTTTTGTTTTGGGGTTTGCTGGTTTGTTTGTGTTCCTGGCTGTAAGAAAATAGCTCCTACAAAAGTCAGCAATGGACTCCAGGTTCCAAAATGATACTCAATTTTCAGTCCTGATGTAACAGAATGAGCAGTGTATAACCATTTTGGTCCTATCTTATTTTTCCAGATACTTTTACTAGATTATTAAATATCATTTTTTCTTTGTTCTTCTACTTCATGGCCTACTTTTTCTGAGTTTCTTTATTAGCTTCTCCTCATTTGTGTAATCACTAACATTTGAACTTCCCTTAGGCTCAGTAATTATATCTCTCTCCCATCCACTTACTCTCCTCCTTAAGTGAAACTCATTTGTCCCATTAATTTAAATTCCATCTATAAATAAATAGCTCTCTGCTCAGACCACCCTCTTAAATGGCTAACTCGTGTATCTGATGCTCTACCTGTGTGTCTACATGAGTATCTAAATGGTAATTCAGAATTTACATGAGTAAGATGCCAACTTCTGATTTTCCTTCTCACAACTTTTCCTATCTAAGTAAATAACAACTCTGTTTCTCTACTTACTTAACTAAAAGTGTTAGAACATCCCTGACTCTTCTTTTTCTCTCAAATGTCAAAGAAATCCATTAACCGAACCAAAAGGCTACTCATTAAAAATTTATTTAGCATTTAACTCCTTCTTACAATCCTTTTGTAATCCTCTTGTACTATAGCAGGTTTTATGACCACAAATAGTTTGAGAGTTTTCCTATTAAGGTATGAGGTTTACCAACACAAAGAAATGATAAATATTTAAGGGGATGAAATGCTAACTAACTTGAGTTGATCATTACTCATTATATGCCTGTATGGGACTATTGCACCCCACAAATGTGTACAATTATCATATGTCAAAAAGAAAACTAAATAAAAATTCACTATTGAAATAACAATATCTGCACAGGATATCCACATGAATATATTCTTCTAAAATTAAACATGAAAAAGACACAAATGTACTACCCTTGAATCCTAAACTACTGTTTATATTGTACACAGTATCAGACTGTAGGCTTCTTTTCTGAAGAACCATGCATTTTGCCAGAATCGTCTTTGTTTTGTGCATTTTCATCTATCTCTAATATGTATATGCCTAAAATGTAGAAAATAGAAGAAAATGACATGCTGTTGCTAAGTGGATATTCTACAGATTAGAAACAAAAAAGAAAAGCCTTAAAATTCACTGTAATTATATAAAATGCTGTGATTTCACTTTGACTATCTACAATAAAAATTAGAAGCTTGAAAATGGAAAAAAGATGGATGGAGCAAAAAATGATGAAATTAAAAATAAGTGAATCAAAGAGAGATACACAATGTAAAAACAAAAATAATAAACAATAAGACTAACAATTATATCAAAAACAGCTCACAGAAACTGTGTGTGTTATATGTAAGACAAAGAGCATGATTCTGTATTCACTACCTCATTCAAAATCCCTATGAAAAAGGTATTATTTTCTCTATATTTTTAGTAAGGAAAGAGATTAATTAACTAGCTCAATATGATATGGGTAATAAGTGAGTTAAGATTCATTAGGTTTTGAAGCATACAATCTTAATGTATCATAGTTACAGTAATAACAAAAACATTTTTCACCACTATAAGTGTGTGGGCGCACACACACACACACACAGCGTGAGAGAGAGAGGGAGAAACTTTAAGTTTCCTATCCTGGAATTTAGGTGGTCTATATGTTTGCTTTGACCACCAGAACATGACAAAAGTGATTTTGAGATAGCCACCACTTTGGTTCTTTTGGGGTTCATTTGTTCTTAGACTAATAAACCTCCATTTAAGCAGGCTGAACACCATGTTGGAAAAACCAATGGGGGAGGTGTTCAGACTACATGAAGGAAGAGAGGGACTTAGCTAGGCTCCCCTTCTAGGTGTCCCTCTGGAGGCACTAGGCATGTGTGTGAAGCTGCCTTGGATCCTCCACACAAGCCACCACTGAATATCTCCAAATGACTCTAGTCTGCCCCTCATGAAGCAGGATTTCCCAGCTAAGGACCATCTCTCTATCCTTGACTCATATGTGTGATGCATAATAATATCATTGTAGCCAGGCATGGTGGCACACACCTATAATCCCAGAGGCTTGGAAGGTGAAGGCAGGAAGATCGCAAGTTCAAGACCAGACACAGTCTGCATAACTTAGCAAGACCCTGTCTCAAAAAGTAAAAAAATGGGCTGGGGGAGCAGCTCAGTGGTCCAGCACTTGCAAAGCATGCAGGTGTGAGGCTGTGGGTTCAACCCCCAGTACTGCAAAAAAATAATAATAATAAAATATAATATAATAATAATAATAATAACAATAATGTCACCAAGTTTTGTGGTAATTTTTTTCCAAAGGTAGAGTTGATCAGATCATCTTCTTCCAAAGTGCTATCTCAGTTGACTTTAAAGTTGTCTGTGTGAACTCTGATTTCCTTGATTTCACATTTGACCTTTCCTTCCTTCTTTTTACATAGCATCCATAATATCCTTTAAAAATATATCACTCCTCTGCTCAAAATCTTCCAGTGAATTCTTATCCCATTGAAGTTATTAACCCAGGTCTTTACAATAACTTTTAGCTTTAAATGCTCTGGACCGCCTCTAAAGTTCCGACCTTCTATCTTGTTTATAGCCAGTCTCTTGTGGCCATACTGGCTTCACCGAAGGTCCTGAACCACACCAACCACACTCCCACAGCATTTACTACAGCATCTGACTCTTCTATTTCCTCTGTCTAGAGCAGACCTCCTCCCTTGACAATTGCATAGCTCACTCCTACATTTCCTTCCATTGGTTGCTTAAATACCATTTTTCAGGTAAGACTTCAATGCCAATTACATATAAAATAACATCCCAACATTCCCACCCTACGATGCTCTATCATCTTACATGATTCCATTTGCCCTCAATCCATATAACATTGTCATCTATAATACCTTCTTGCTCATTTACTTTCTGTCTCATCCCTTTTTATATAATTATATGATATTTTAAAACTATGTATTTTTAGAACTTGGTTGTTTTAAAATTAATGAAAAACGAGTCATGCTTATAATGTTTGGGGATCAATTTCTTTCTTCAATTTAGTATTACAGTTTATCCAAATTATTGAATATTTTCATACTTTTATCATTTTGCTTGTGATACTACTTTGCAAATATATAACAATTTATACATCCTAGTCTTGACTGGTACTTAGATGGTTTCTAGATTCATTACTATGAATAGGGCTACAATGAATATTATTAAAACAGACTTCTACTACATATATACAAGAGTTTCCCTTGACAAAATAGCTAGCATTACACTGAGTATTTGCTTAGATGTCATGATTTTCCTATTATTCTTTAAACCCCCACTGAAAGTTACCTAAGCCTCCTCAGTCCCTACATTCTACATCTGGCCCAACATATCTACCTATGCAGGGTACCTGATAGCTTCCATTTCACCATATGTACTCTCTTGCTTTAAAAACAATATTAAAATTTTCCCTTGATAAATTTACTTCTTTCTCATTTTGGGCCCTTTAGGTGGCTATCAGAATGAAACCAAGTGGCAGAAGATGTAACATCCTCTCTATTTAAGTGATGGATCCAAGGGTAGACAGGTAAGTCATTTAGAGATGTTTGATGGAGCTACTGGGAGGAGGAGTTTTATCTCTCTTTTATGGCATGCATCATGAATTTTCCTCTTCCTTTGGATTGGTGGCAGACTGTAACTTCCTAGACACAAAGAGTCAAGAAACAATAACAGAGAACCAGATCCTGGTCACATCTTCAAGTCATAATAAACTATATCTTAATTGAAGCCTATCCTTAGACTTTTTTTTTTAGACAAGGTTTCACTGTTACCAGCCTGGCTGTCCTTGAACTCATAGACTTCTTGCTTCAGCCTCCTGAGTAGCTTGGATTACAGGCACACACCCCCACCCAAGCCAGGTTTATCCTTAGAAATGTTAAACTGTCATGATTTAATTATCCCCAGTACATTTTTTTCCTTAAACAGAATTTCTGTTACTTCTCTTTAGAAGTTGTCTTATCTCCTTAATTTTATCACCAATTCTTCCTTTATAAGAACCCTGTAACCCAGCTGTTCCCAGCTGGGTCCTTTACTTCCAAACATTCCCCTGATATCTGTTGTTTTATATCTGGCAGATGTCAACTCACACTGCAAAAGCCAATTTTATTTCTCTATCTTTTACTATCCTTTTCCTGAACACACTGGGGCATGGCATGATATTGTCGTAATTTTCTGCTGTTCTTTTGTGGGTTAATATTCTGTTTTTATCATCTCTTCTGTTTCATAAGACATATTCTCATGCACCATAGTATGCTTGTCCCCTTGTAGAATTTTTAGGCTTCTTAAGTTCAGGGACCATGAGTTTTATTATTTCTTATAAAGCAGTAAGTCCTTATTAAATAAACATACTGCATCTGTGCTTATTCAGTAGAGCAGGCTAATTCTCGCTCCAGTTTCTCAGTGTCCAATGCACAAAATTCTTTGTTAAACAGAAAATCCCACATCTTCATAACTGTTAAAACAAAACCAATGAACTTGCTTTAACCCTCTCCTAGCAAGGGTTTCTCCCAAGAGTATCATTCCAGAGTATCTCTCATAGTGTGCCCACCACTCCTGTGGGTTTTGACAGCTATAATTTGGCACATTAAAAAATAAATAAACAAATAAATAATAAAGAGCTTTAATGCTGATGGGCCTGCAGCCATAGCATTGAGGCATCCAATCCCATCAGATCTCAGAAGCTAAGCAGAGTTGGGCCTGGTTAGTACTTGGATAGGAGACGTCCTATGAACAGCAGATACTTGGGAGAAGGACCTGGCAACCCACTCCCAAAAATCAATTCACCATTGAAAACCCTATGAATAGCAGAGAAGCACTGACAATAGTGTTTCATCTATTCTATGTAGGGTCACTATGAGTTGGACACCAACTTGAGGGTACCTAACAACAACAACAACCATGCTTATGAAGGATAAAGAATTTATAAAAAGCACATGCCTTCAGTTCCAGCTACTCCAGAACTGAGGCAAAAGGATAGTAAGTTAGAGGCCAGCCTAAGCAACATAGTCAAACCTTGTCTCAAAAAATTAAAAACATAAAAAATTAGCACAACTGCCATAATATTTAGAAATATAAGTAAACATAAAGGCAAATAAATAACCCCTAAAAATAGAATGGTGATGAAAAAGATATATAGAACGGGGGTGTTTAAAATATGAGTGAAATGAGTGAATCTCATGTGACCAGAAATTAAAAAAAATTCACAAGTTGAAGCATCGAAAGTGGGACACAGTATCAATGCTTGCAGAGTTAGTTTGTTATTCTATCATGTCTGTCAGAAATTAGCATTGATAGCATTCCAAAACTATTTCATAGATTTCCTAAAATTAGCTAAATTCATTTCACAAAACTTCTATTGAGATGGTTCTGATGGGCTAATTTAGTATATCAGACAGTTAATGTCTAAATCCTTCTGCCAAAACCCGAAGAAATCTCATTTAAAAATTCGTGATTGTAGATAATCTATCATTATCAAAGACTGTATAATTCTCTCTTTTGTATTATCCTGTCACAATGAAAATAAAAAATGCTATAGCATATGTGTTATGGTATATAATATAGACGATACATTAACAAACATTGAACAGTATTGTCTGTTTAGAATTGGTTCCCTTGATTAGTTGGTAAAGAAAGTGAAGAGATGGAGTGTAAAGAGTTTGTTCTTTATATTCTTTTGTATATAGAACATTAAAAAGTCATTTTTCCCAGTTGACTTTATCTTGTACTCTTTCAGGAAAGATGTTTCCCATAAAGATCTCATATCCCACATCATAACCAATGCCAGAAAGTTCATCATATGCCCTGTGGAGTAGTTATTCCCCACTACCTGCACAACATTTATTACCTTGGGAGCTATTAAATACATATTTGAGGGGCTCTGTCTCAGCTCTATTAATCAGTAATCTCCCTTGGTGGAACTTGAAGTTCTATATTTCTCAAAAACCAGATTATTAGAATCATGTATTAGTAATTGCAGCTACTACTATTGCTGCATATTGCCAGCCTCCATCTGCAACTGGGTTCTCCAGTTCTCCCAAATGTTGAATAATATGCAGAGAAGAAGGAATTACATCTCAACACAATTCTTGTAATCTCTTCTCTAGCATTAACAACTGAAACAATGTAGGGTCCCAGTATATTTATTTAATTATATTAACACTTTTGACATACTTAATCCAAAAAATGTACCTTTCAAACGCAGTCTATCCAACAGACAGATTGGACCTGAGTTGAGATGCATGGGAAGTGGAATGGACTTGAATAAAACAGAGTTTGCTCCAAAGTGACAGATGATTTGTGGCACAAACCTGATCCTTAAAAGACAATAGGGTTTATTAATGATACCCTGGCATACTCTGTGAACTGTGTCTATCCCAGGCAAGCATTCTGATTAAAGAAGTCAACTGTGATGGCTAAAGCACAATGGCAGAAAAGCAATGTGAAGAACAAAGACAAGTTCTAGTCCCTTACATAAGAAGTCCTAAACCTGGGTGCCATGGCACAAGCCTGTAATCCCAGTGACTTGAAAGGCTGAGGCAAGAGGATCCCAAGTATTAGTACAGGGGTAGCATGCACAACTCAGCAAGACTCTGTGTCAAAATGAAAAAAATAAAAATAACAAAGGGGTTGGAGTGCAGCTCAGTCCTGGACCACTTATTTAGAATGCATGAAGCCCTGGGTTCAGCTCCTGAGTAAAGAAATGAAGAAGGAGAAGGAGGGGGGGGAGGTGGAGGGGAGGAGGAAGAAGCGGAGGAGAAAGAGAAGAAGCAAAGGAAGAATAGCTGAAAACTAGACAGCTTATCAGGAATCTAGGCAAGTAGATTCAGAGAAAAAAAATGAAACTAGACAAAGATCAGCATTACAGACTGACATGTATTTTTCATCCTGGTTGATATGAGAGAGTGCCATTACAGTCATAAATGGCATGGGCAAAAATGGGGCTTAGGACAATGGATTCATTCATCTGCACCAGTTGATAAGATATGAAAATCATGATAGTATAACAAAAACACATATGATAAAGACAAAAGACCAAACACAAGCTACAGAGAAGCTGTTTACCTTGAAATTGTGCAGATGAGTATGCCTTAGGAACAGATAGAAAAATGGACAGAATGTCAAGAGTATATTGGAAAATTGCACTTTGTCGGTTTAAGAATAATATATCAAAGACAAGAGTAAAACCTAAAGTAGCACAATGATGGGTAAGTTAAAGTGCTTTTCTGATTGACCTCATAGAGAATTGCTTCTACAATATGTAGAAACTGTAAACAGTCCTTGCTTCCAAGGAGAAGGAGTGACAGGAATGGACATGAAAATGGAACAGTCATAGTGCAAAGTGCATGCCCTTCAGACATGTCCACATTTTAAAACACATGCATACATCTACAAATTATGCCAAAATAAGGCTTCTTTAAGGTAAGAAATGAATTCTTCAATTTATTATTTTTTTAGACATGGTTATCACAACATTCCAAAATCAGTAATCAAAAGCACTTCTGTCAGTCAATTGCACACCTCTGCAAAAGACACTATGAGTGAGGCCCAAAACTTCTAGACTTTTGTTGAAAATAAATGCCAAAATAACGTCTCTAAAGCCCAACAGAATATAGCAATTAAGTTGTTTTGCTAACACCCTAGGATGAGAAAAAGGAGATATACCCTAATCAACCACGCCATGTTTGCATATGACATAGAACATGCTATGATCCATATGTAATAGGCTAAATCAGCTCTGTAAAAATTCAGGGGAAAAACTATTTGGAATAAAATTTAATGGTAAAAATACCATGAACACAAATCCATGCACTGTGCAATTGTATAGTTAACTGCACTTATAATAAACCCAATACTTAAAACAATGAAATTGAGTGATATTTTAGCAGTTTAGGGATTTTAGAAGATGAGTACAATGTCTTGTAATGCACTTTAGAGTCAACAAAGCTGAGCCAGGAATGGCGGCACATGACTATAATTCCAGCTACTTGGAAAGCCAAGGCAGGAGGATAACAAGTTCAAGGCCAGAGACAACATGTGCAACTTTGTGAGACTTTATCTCAAAATAAAAGGAATAATAATATCAAAAAGCTCTGGGATGTAGCTCAGTTGTAGAGAGTTGCCTAGCATATGGAAGGCTCTGGGTTCTAAATTCTCAGTACTGTCAAAAAATAAAAATTGTTTCACAGGAAATATTATTCCTCTCTTGCATCCTAGAATACTTCAAGTAATAGGAGGTATATGTTTTTTATTTTTTGCATAAAAGAAGGAATTTACTAGAGTAAGTGATAGAGATAGGAATTAGAGTCAGGCTTTATTGCAAATATCTGATTTTTCCATACCGCATTTTGGTGAATCAGAAATGAAACATGTCAAAACTAGTCTTTTGGGGACTACTAGTTTTGAAATTTTCTCCACATTTAGGCAAGGTTAACCAGTTTAACTAGTCTTATGGTCATAGAGCCTGACCATGTCATTTCATCTCAGTGACATGTTATAATTATGATAGTTTCCACTTTTTTCCAAGATTACCTAGCCTTAATATTTATTGTTCCAATTAATTTCTAATACATCATACATGAAGAAACTGAAAAGTTCAGCTGGGATGTCAGCAGAAGTATAAAACACACACTTATAAATAGATCATCTGTGTACTTGCTCTCCAAGCGCCAATATAACCTATTAAGCCAATATTTATCTTAAGATTCTTTGTGTATTACTAACATAAGCCACTAAAACATTTTCTGTTAATTTCACTTCATGGAGATATAACCAAAAAATAAGAGAGACAAAGAATTACTAGAATATCAAATGAAGTCCGTATGTTTTACTCTGATGTCATGATTAACTATGCAAGATATATCATATTCATATAAATAAATAATAAAATTCCTTACAAAAAAAATTGGTTATGTAAGAAGAATCAGAAAACACTGACAATTAGTGTAGTTAGAGGGATTTATATGTGGGTTTAAAAAATCATTATCCAATCATTTCTTAAAAGAATATTATTAATCATCATTTAAAATAATAGATTAGGAAAATCATATTGGAAATTAGTTATGGAACTAGCACTAGAGTCAAGCGAATTGTCCATTTTGTATCAAAATGTATGTGAAAGGGCCAGGCGTGGTACCTGTAATCCCAGCAACTTGGGAGGCAGAGGCAGGAGGATCCCCAAGTTCGAGACCAGAGACAGTCTGCATAATTTAGAGAAGCCCTGTCTCAAAAAAAAATTTTTTTAATGGCCTGGGGGTGTAGCTCAGTGGTACAGCACTTTCAAAGCACGCAAGCACAAGGCCCTGGGTTCAACCCCCAGTTCCCCCCCCAACAAAAAAATCTATGTAAAAAATAGCAGAGTGCTAATCCTATGTACCATCCTTCTAAATGGCCTTTATCTTTCTACAGTTATAAATGTTGTTGTTGTTAGGTGCCGTCGAGTCGTGTCCGACTCATACCGACCCTCATAGGGTTTTCAATGGCTGACTGTTTCGGGATTGCCTTGGGAGTGGATTGCCAGGTCCTTCTCCCATTTTTGTGGTGCTGGGAATCGAACTCGGGACCTCAGAGACTGCAGAGCGGCGCTCTACCAACTGAGCTAAATCCCAGCCCACAATTATAAATAGTTTATATAAATAATGTACTTCAAAAACATACCAATTGATTTCTTAACAGTCTTCCAACTTTTTTCTTGAGACAAGGTGTCCCTATGTACTTGAGGCAAGCCTCAAATTCTTTATGTAGCCAACTCTGGCCTCGAACTCATGATCCTCCTCACTCAGCCTCTTGAGTGCTGTGTGCCATCAACCCAGGCTGCTTTTCAACTTTTAAGTGGAGACAACCTCAGTGCCTTTACTCTGTTGAAAGAGCAGATTACTTTAAGTGATAGTTCTTAAACTTTCTATGCAAAAATGTTTAACTTTAAAGTAAAAACACATCACTTGAGTGTAGTAATGCCTACTTTCTATTTATTTTTTTATATTTTTTATTTTTTTTTTATTTTTTGGCAGTACTACCAGTTGAACCCAGGGCCTTGTACATGGTAGACAAGTGCTATATCATTGAACTGCATCCTCAGCCCCTTTTAAAAATTTTTTCTATCTTGAGACAGGTCCTCACTAAGTTGTACAGGCTAATTCTGGCCTCAAGTTTGTGATCTTCCTGCCATAGCCTCTCTAATCAGTGGGATTATAAGTATGTGCCATGGCACTTGGCATAAATGCCTAATTTTTAATGAAAAGTACCTATAATTTGTAATAGAAACTGTAAACCTCTAACCAACATCTCTATCCCTCCCTCCTCAAATGTGAAACAGTTTCTAAATATTTTCAGGTTCCAAGTAGAACTAGTCTCAAAATAATTCTTCAGAAACATACATGCACAGAAATTCATTTCTGAAAATCATTATTTTAAGAGATCTTAAATAATTTCAAATTGCCAGTGACGTATTTATCATATGAGATTAATATTCATTCTATTAGGTACTTAATGGATTGAAATATAATGGTATATTACAATTCTTATTTAAGAATAAAAAGAAACCACAAGGATGATAATTATATAGAATGAAACTTTACATTTTGCATAAAAAAATGAATACCCAGAAATGCCAGAGATCTGCCCAAAGTTACAAAGCTAACCAAGGACAGTCAGTTATTTGAACCCAGGTCTGTTGAAATCTAGTCCATATATCTCTTCATCCCATCAACACATCTTCAATTAACTGTATCAGTAATGATAATTTGAAGCAGTTTGCAAAGGCAGCAGAGATGTAACTCAATTCAATACCAGGTAAGCATAATAAAATATAAAGAGGGAGAGGAAAATACATAGGTTTTATGTAGACATAAGTATGTATACATCTAGATGTAGAGCTATGCAGACTTTGTCTGAGTAAAACTATATCAAAAGAGTGCAAAAAGTGGGAAATTCCAACCTTCCAAAATAAAGGGAAGAAAGTATTTACATTTATAATTTAACTTTATGACTTGTTCTTTCTAATAAATAATCCTTTGTACTAAATTAAAGGATATTAACCCCACAGAAGAGACAGGTGTTTCTTGATTCTAAGAGCAAAAACATTTTTTAATGTCATCAATCATACCTTTCCAGAAATTAAAAACAAATGTATTGCTGTGTGCTACGGCAATATTCAGTAAATATCCAGGGCCCAGGGTTTCATGTGGTTCTGTAAAGGCAATTCTATGCTATGAGAGAATATTTGAGAATATTTTACAATAAACATATCCTAGAAGGCCTCTCTTCATGTACTGGTTGAATCTGCTTGCTCTTTATAGAAACTCTCCAACAGTTAAAAAGCTGACCGTTATTTAATGCTACTTTGTGGAAGGGACCAAGAGTGTAGGCAGGACTGCCACATAGGATTTTGTAGGTTCTCCTCTAAAGAGTGTCGCCTACAGCTGGGCATGGTGGCCCATGCCTGTGATCCCAGCAGCTTGGGAGGCGGAGCCAGGAGGATTGCAAATTCAAGACCAGAGGAAGTCTGTGTAATTTAGCAAGACCCTGTCTCAAAAAGTAAAGAAAAAAAACGGGGGGGGGGGCCACTGGGGTGCAGCTCAGTGGTCCAGCACTTGCAGAGCATGCAAGCGTGAGGCCCTGGGTTCAACCCCTAGTACCACAAAAAAGAAAAAAGAGTGTCGCCTACATAAGGTTTAGTAAGGACTGAAATTCCAATCAGTTCCCAAGTTTCCAAGATGTACAATGGGCTGGTTACCTCATAGGTACAGGGATTTTACTTCATCTACTCAGAAAAGGTTCTTTTCTCCCAAATTGTACAAATGCATATAAAATGTGCTAGCAGCACACTAGATATAGATCTAGCCTTGGTTTCCAGACTAAATTATTGGTATTCTATGTGATGGGAGGACCTGGCCGCCCATTCCCAAAACAATCAGCCACTGAAAACCTTAAGAATGACAGAGAAGCACTGACATAGTGTGCATGGCACAGTGTCACGGAGTGTTTCATTCTATTGTACATAGGGTGGCTATGAGTCAGATCCCACTCAACTAACAAAAAGAAGTTTGTGAGAGTGTTTATAGGCTACACAGAATTTTTATTGAGAAATAGCTCTTGATCTATTTAATCTTTTTTTTTTCCTGTTAGGTGGTTTTGTTTGGTTATTTTTTTTTTAATTGGAAATTTTTAATGTACAACTTAATGTGATTGATTCTGACATGCTTTTCATTGTGACATTTCCATACATGCATTTTGTTGTACATTATTCATATAGGTTCCTACTTATCCTCTTGTATGCTTCCCTCCCATCCCACCCCACCCCCATCAAAGCCTTCTCTATCATTTACTTGTCTTTTTATGGTAATATTTTTCTATATATCCTTGGGTTCCAGTTCTGTTTAAGATAGAAACTTTTCCTGCAGTAAACTTTGTTTTTACCTTGTCAGAACTATTGCATGTATTTTCTAGACCATTTATAATAACACCATTCTTAGCTTTTTTTTTCTTTTATTTTGCTCCAATCTTTGTATAGGATTTTTCCTTCTTATAATTTTGATTCAGCTCCCACATATGAGTGAGAACATGTGGTGTTTCTCTTTCTGAGCTTGAGTTCATTCACTTAAAATAATTTTTTCTAATTTCATCCATTTTGCTGCTAATGTCCTTTTTTCATTTTTTTGATTGCTGAGTAGTTTTTTTATCCATTCTGTACCATAGTTTTTTATCCATTCTTCTGTTGGAGGGCACTTTGATTGATGCCATATCCTTGCTATTGTGAAAAGTGCTGCATTGAACGTGGAGATGCAGGTGTCTCTGTGGTATGATGACCCATCTCCCTTTGGGTAAATTCCCAATAGTGTTATAGCTGGGTCATATGGTAGATCTGTTTTCAGTTTTTTAAGATACCTCCATATTGATTTCTGCAGTGGTTGTACCAATTTACAGCTCCACCAACAATGTAAGAGTGTTCCCCTTTCAATGCAACCTCACCAGCATTTGTTGTTATTTGTTTTATTGATCTTGGCCATTCTTACTCGTGTAAGGTGAAATCTCAGAGTTGTTTTAATTTGCATTTCCCTAATGTCTAGGGATACTGAGTATTTTTTCATGTGTTTCATGGCTTTACAGACCTCTTCATTTGAGAACTGTCTACCCAGTTCCTTTGCCCATTTGTGTATTGGGTTATTTGTTTTTTGGGGAGTATTTTTTTTCTTGAGTTCTTTATAAATTCTAGTAATTAGACCTTTGTCTGATGTATAAAATGCAAAGATTTTTTCCCATTCTGTGGGGGTTTCCTTGACTCTGTTAATTGTTTCTTTTGCTGTGCAGAAGCTTTTTACTTCCATGTAATCCCATTTATCTATTTTTGTTGCAATTTCTTGAGCAATTGGAGTCCTATAGCAAGTAAACTGGAAAAAAGACAGCCTTTTCAATAAATGGTGCTGAGAAACATGGTCATCCACATGCAGAAAAATGAAAACTGACCCTCATCTCTCAATATACATGAGAGTTAACTCAAAATGGATGGATCTAATTAATCTTTAAAATAATTCATATCAGTTCACAATATGTGTATTGGAAGCACAAAATAATGACTTTGAAGTTGAGTGCTATGGAGCATGCCTATGATACCAATGACTCTGGAGGCTGAGGCAGAAGGATCACAGGTTTGAGGCCAGAAGCCAGCCTGTGCAATAGCAAGATTCTGTCTCAAAATAAAAAATAAAAAAGGGATAAAGTTATGCTTAGTGGCCGAGTGCTTGCCTATCATGAAGGAGCCCCCGAGTTTAATCCCCAGTACTGAAAAAATAAACATATATGGCCTTGATCAGAAGGAATCTAATTACAGAAATTATCAACAACCAAGTCTTCATTGTCTCCTGTTTGGTATGAGAAAAACTGTCACCAACAAGCCAGATGAATAGGTCAGTGGCACATACTTGCTTAATATATTCCATCTGGATCACATGGTTTGAAAAAAGAAAAACAATGAAATTGATTCTGGTATAATTAGTACTAAAAGCTCTTACTGGTAATGAGAGAAATTTTCTCTTTCAAAATATGTTTTCTCTATGATTTGGAGAAGCTAGAACACATGGGGTTAAGATACAATTCTATTTTATGCCATTTTAAACTGTGAATTTTGCGTATTTGAATATTTTTCAGTCCCAAAATGGTATTAGTTAAAAGTTTGATGATTATATTCAAATAATATGATTTGGCTGACATAATTCCTGTCCATGGAAACAAGGTCTCATCATTTTAAAATATCAATTTTCCTAGAAAGGAAAATAAATGTGACAATGATCAGAATTAAATTTTTAAAAAATAAAACCCGGCTGTCTCTCATGGAAAAAAAGTAACCAAGAAACTCAAACCAATAAAACCTTAAAAATAATCTATGAGATTATTCTTGCAATTTGAATGTTGTCTATTTCTTTGTTTATTTGTTTTGAGGCAAGAAATCCAAGCTGGCCTTGAACTCCTGATTCTCTCCCTTTAGCCTCCTGAGTACTGGTATTACAGGTGAGTGCCACTACACCCCACTGCAACTTGGAAAACCAAGAAGTTACTCATTTCATGGATAGACCCTGTTATAGAAAAATGTTTGTATTCCCCCGAATTCATATGCTGAAGGCCTCACTCACATTGCGATGTCATTTTTAGGTAGGGGGCACTTTGGGGAAGAAATTAGGCTTGGACAGGCTTACAAAGTGGGCCCCCCATGATTGGATTACTGTCCTTACATGAAGAGAATAAGAAAGAATTCTCTCTTGTTCGCTCCTCTATGTGAGGATTCAGCAAGACAGCCCTCTCTAAGCCATGGCACAGTCCCTTCCAAGGAACAGAGTTGGCTAACACCTTTATTCTGGACTTTCTTGTTCCACAAGTATGAGAAATAAATTTATGTTGTTTAAACCACCCAGTTTAGAGCATTTTATCATGGAGCCTAAACTGACTAACACACAGGCCCAAAAACTGATTTATGTTTAATGGTGGTCAGCCCTTTCCAAATAAATCTTTATGTAATACCTCTGGGAAGAAGGAGCTTGTAAGAAGTTGGGAAATTAGAAAGAGCTAAATTGTTTTGAGTGAGGGGACTAACTCTGCTATCCTATAAATAAAGATGTCACTATTGATAAATCTATAAATAATCTATATTTACAGAGATTCCTTTGAAAGAATGCACAGAGATTATTAGCATAAGTCTTCTCAGACTGACAACATAAAACTGCATAATACAAGGGCAGTGACTCAGCAAGCATTTGGCTTCATCCTCCATGGTGGCCCAATTCTCCCTAAGTGGTGCATCAACACTACCATGAGCTCTCCTTGATGGAATATGGAAGAAAAGAAGATGTGCTTGTGGTATGTTTGACCACCATCCTTCTGTCTACTTTTATTCACATTATTCATAAGAAATTATGACATGTGTTTATAGTATGTTCCTTCCTTCCAATTCTAATATAACTCCCAATGTGTCAAATTATCCTCATATTAATCCCAGAAAAGTGGAGCTGCTCCAGCTGAGGTGATCTGACAAGGCTGCAGGCTGGCCTGGTGTGACATTTACATGAAATAATACATGTGAAACAATGAACACTAGAACATAGTATCATCCCTATTTAGCAAATAGAATTATCTCCCTGATTAAAGCCAAATTGCACTTTCTATTTTATTTTATCTTATTTCATTTTTTTTTAGCACTAGGGGTTGAAGCCAGGTCCTTGCACATGCTAGGCAAATGCTACACAACTGAACCATACCCCAAGCCCATTCTTTATTTTTTATTTTTGAGACAGGGTCTCGATAAGTTGCATAGGCTGCCTTTGGCCTTGAACTTGTGATCCTCTTGCCTCAGCCTCCCGAGTCACTGTTATTATAGGTGTTCACCAGGGCACCCAGCTAAATTTCACTATTAATATCACCTTTTCTTCCTGTCCTTGAATTGTTATGTTCTATTTCATTGGCTCATGTCTTCATTGAGTATTAATGAGCCAATTCAATTCTCTAATACATATATTTTAAAAGCAAAGTTTTCCTCATTCTATATTTGCTACTGAAATTTTTAAACACATGAACTTATTATTTGAAATCCTTCTATGTTAAATTTAGTCATAATTCCTCCTGATAGTGCCAGACTGTCAAGATCTTACTACAAATATATAAGCATTATACATATATAGACACTTCCTCAAAAACATGCATAGAGATTATAGGCATAAAACTTCCCAAGTGAGAGTTTCTATGGAGAACCTACAAAATCCTATCCAGTAGTCATGCCAGCATACCTGGTTCTTTCCACAAACAGCAGTAAACAAACTTGATTTGGAAAATTTGATTCTAAACTTCAGTGTGTTTAAAATTCTCTCTTGATTGTGTGTTGTTTGTGAATTTATTTGGTATTCATTGTATTCATTTAACCAATTTAAAGAAAATGTTGAAAAAAGACAAAACAAAATACAGAACTCATTGGAATATGGCTAGACAAGCCTTACTAGTTAGATTCAAGCAGGGATTTATGGAATACCTACTGTGTGAATTGATAGGAAGTTGCTTATATGCTGTCTCACTCAACAAAACTAGTCATTGATATAATCTGACAATGATTATTTCACTGGTAATTATTATACCAGGTTATTTGTCATTGAGGGTATTTCAAACATAGTTATTGATTGTGATATAGAGAATTGAAACAAATTTAATATATTAATCATAGGCACTGCAGGAAAGGCAATGGTTATTCCTCTATGTCTTGGTAAATGGTTATAGATTGCTTTGAAACACAATAAGAGATTTCCAATGCTGGGAAATAAGTCCACCTATTGCTGTGGATTGGCCTTAGAATCTCTCTGCAAGAATGTGAAGAAATAATATTATGATGATCTAATGATGTTGTAAATACCACGAGAAGACAAAATACTTTATTTACCTTTAAAAAATCAAGATATTCACTTTGAAAATAATTGTTTTTCAAAAACAAAAAGAGAAAGCACTTCCAGAAGAAAACAAACAAGCTGTCTGTATATGTGAGCTTTTTGTTACTATAAAAAAAACTGAGAAAATGTCAATTTTAGAGAAAAAGGATTTATTTTGGTTCACAGTTTCAGATGAGATTGGGCACATTCAGCATGGTTCAGCCATATACTTGGCTCAAGGTTTCGGTACATCATGGCAGGGAAGGTATGGCAGAACCAAACAGCTCTCAAGGTGGCCAAGAAGCAAAGATACAGAATTCCTGTGCTAGTCAGCTTTTCCTGGTCTCCCCTTTTATTCTTTCTTGGCCCCAAGGTTACAGCATGGTGCAGCCAACATTCAGAGCAGGTTTTCCCAGATTAGTTAATCCTCTCTGGAATTATCTTCACAAACACACACAAAGATGTGATCATGAATCTCCCAGGCACTTCTCAATCCAAACAAGTTGATATTAAAATTAACTATCACACGGTCAAAACCCAGCCTCATACATTATTCAGAATGACTATGTATTTGATAAACTCAGCCATCATCCAAAGAAAACCTTATTCCTGAATTTGAGGGTAGTTCCTCCTGTTTAACAAAGATATCATGAGACACTCTGAAAATGCATCACTAAAATCAAGGTATGATATATAGGAAGTGGACTCTATCATTTAGTAGGCCTATCCAAACATTAAATGAGGGTGATGAGACAGATTCGTAAGGATCTACACTATAATTGGTCATTAATGTTCTGATCATGCTGTGGTCATTTTGTGTTTAGACTATGTTTCAGTAACAGATATATGCAGAATTTTTCATATATATATATATATATATATATATATATATATATATGTATGCACATATATATACATATATTTATTAGAAAAATTAGAAAATAAATTATAATATATGAAATAAATAAAAATAAATTAGAAAAATTCTGCATATATCTGTTACTGAAACATGATCTAAACACAAAATGACCACAGCATGATCAGGACATTTATATATACATGTGTGTGTGTGTGTGTGTGTGTGTGTGTGTGTATACACACACAAACAGTATAGGGTATATGGATATATATATATATTATACATACACACACACAGTAAGACCTTGTGTCAAAAAGTGAAACCAACCAACCAAATAAACAAACAAGCAAAAAGAAATAAAAGCAAAAAATTCTAATTAGAGTATAGCCTTCCACTACTCTAAAAACTACATGTTACTTTTACTTATCCCTAAATGTTATAAAATATTGTGAACTGGGATATGAGAAGATGAATCGAAAATTATTTTTGTTCATAATTCCAACAGTAAGAAAGTTCTCCTGGTTCAAAATGAATAAATGAATCCAAGAGATGTTCTGTATATCCTGGGCTAGGCTATTGGTGAAATGCTCATTCATATAATCAAATAGTGAGGTTTGTTGCATGCATATGACATGATACCATCACAGCAAGAGAACCTGTTCTCCCGAGTCAGAGATGCCACTAGTGTTCTTCCTCTGATGAGTCAAGCCATTCTTCCAGTGTGGCTGGTGTCTTTCTTCACACTCTTGCACTGATGTTAGTTCCACATCAATAGCAATTTATCTTATGTGTTTATCTTATACTGTACTTACATGAATGCAAAGATCTTACACATTGATCAAAGAATCCATGGCAGTAAGTAGAAAACTCTTGGTTTAAGACAATGACATTTGATAAGGATTAACTTTAAATTTGACCTATTTCTAATAGAGGAAGCTGACATGCATTTATGATATATTGATGATATGTCAGGCACAAAAGATAACAACTTCATGAGGAATTCTTATCCATATTTAATAGATAATAAATCTAAAATAAAATTAAATATCTGACAATTAGCTTTAGAGATTATTAGTGAGATAAGATAGACAGAAAAATAAATACTGTATGATCTTACTTACTTATATGTAGAATTTTAAAAGATCAAAATTACATAAACAGATTATAAGAGTGGCTACCAGGGTAGACATCTAGGGAGGATGGAGCAGTATTAGTCAAAGGACACACAAGTTCTGGGAACCTAATCTATAGCACAGTCACTCTAAGTAATAATAATAATGTACTACATATTGATATTTGCTTAAAGGGTAAATTTTAAATATTCCCATCACACAAAAACATGGTAATGAGGTTTGGGTGGTACTTAGTGGTAGCATACACACCTAGTGTGTATGAGGACTTGGGTTTGATTTCCAGCACTGAAAAAACAAAAGGTAATCATAAGAGATGATGGATATGCTGATCCTCTGTACTACATTAATATTCAATTACTGTACCTTTTGCCAAAAAAGGTATTTTTTTGGCTTTCTTCTATTTATTTCCTGAACCAATCTCTGACAGGCTTTTCTTTCTCTTCTTTTTGTTTTCTTTAAGGAACACATTGCTAGACAAGGTGTGGAGGTGCATGCCTGTAATCCCCGCAACTCAGGAGGCACAGACAGGAGGATTGCAAATTCATGGCCACTGTGTAACTTAGTGAGACCCTGTCTTAACCTTAGAAATTTCAAAAATGGACCTGGGGCACAGTTCAGTGGTAGAGTACCTGCAAAGCATGTGCAAGGCCATGGGTTCAACCCCCAAGTACTGCAATAAATAAATTAATTAATTAGTTAAGTGATGCATATGTTCATTAGCTTGATTGTGGTTATCACTTCATAATATATATATATATATATATATATATATATATATATATATATATATATACAGCATATCAAAATATCACATTGTACATCTTGCATACATGTCATTTTTATTTTCCAACTATACTTAATGAACCTTGGGAGAGGGGGAGAAGAAACAATATTGAGGGCTGATAAAGAGCAGGAAAGATTCTGAAATTATCAGGACATCTGTCAAGCTCTGTCCTTCCCTGCCTTGACCACACTCACTGCCTTCAAAAAAACTATGTCAACAATGAGGAAGAAAGTGATGAGAATGAAAAAAGAGAGAGAGAGAGAGAGAAATAACAGAAACATCTGTGTTCAAAGTATTATGTAGGGCACTTACATGTTAAATGGTAACAAATTAACTAATTGTGCTGGGGTTTAAATCAGTTGGTAGAGTGATGCTCTGAACTTTCTGAGGACTTGGATTTGATTCCCAGCATGGCAAAATTGGGAGAAGGATGTAACAGTGAACTCCTGAAACAATCCCCAATAAATGAGCCATTGAAAACCCTACAAAGGGAGCTATGAGTTAGTCAAGACTTGATAGCACCTAATAACAACAATTAACTAGTTACATAATTAGTCATATGACCATTGTTTCTATTTTTGCAGATCGAAAAATCATTCTCTGAATGACAGCACCAGGAGTCAAATGCAGGCCTGCCAGACTGAGAGACGACAACTTTTCAAACACCCTTGTTTGAGGGGATGTCAAGATACACTCACGCCTTCTGTCAGCCATAATGAACACAAGGGGCAGTGGAAAGGTTCTTCCTCTCATTGGAGTGGAAAACCAGTGTACTTCATTTCTAAAATGTTATTTCATCCTTATTCACCAGAAAATTCAAAAACTTCCTACATCTTGTGCCTGTAAAATTACCTAACTCAAAATTTGACTCATAATTCTCTGCTTTTTTTTTTCATTTCTACTACAAATAATTTCTATCCTACTAAACCTCAGAAAGGATAAGGCAAGTGATTTAAACCCAATGACCAGGCCCATTATTTCTCAATTCTTTTAAATGTCTTGAATATCATATTTCGAGCTACTGTTAATCAGGAGTAGAGAAGCATGTGCATGATGCATTTCTAGTAAAAACAACAGTAAGTGCTATGGACCATCCTATGCAATGCCTCCTTTTCCTAGTAACATTTCTATGAGTGGCCTTCTCTCTGCCTACCACAGACATACCTTTTATCTTAGATAATTAAGACCTCCTTTTCATTATTTTCTCTTAGTAAAGTTTCTCTGACTGTCTTCAACAAGTTTACCCCTTTAGTCATCCT
Organism: Pedetes capensis; assembly: GCA_007922755.1. Taxonomy (NCBI): domain Eukaryota; kingdom Metazoa; phylum Chordata; class Mammalia; order Rodentia; family Pedetidae; genus Pedetes; species Pedetes capensis. The sequence goes on from VMDO01015892.1 coordinate 24,681, forward strand.
TTATAGCAACAATCCCCCCTTTTTTTTTTTTGGCACCAGTTTAGTGGAAGAAAACTTTTCAGTAGACTGATGGTGACTGTTAGGTGGTGATTTCAGAATGACTCAAGCCCATTACATTTATAGTAAAAATGCTAATGAAGCTTCCCTTGCTTATCTGCCATTCATACTGTACCAACCCCAGGGGTTGGGAACTTCTTTACAGCACTTACAGAACTCTAATCATATATTTATGCAACAAAGTATATAATTTTAGTGCATTAGGGTAGAATATAAACTCCAAGAGGGCAATGACCTGGCTGCTTTTACTCAACATTGTATCACTACGTCCCTAATAACAATCCTGTTATGTATGTAGTAGGGACTCCATACGTATTTATTTAATTAATTAATTTACAAAGTAACTACCTAGAATTAGTTAGACAAGTCTGTAGCCATGGAATACCATAAAATTTACAGAGTTAATTACTTAATTAATTTATCATTCAATACTGGGTCTTGCTACATAGCCCAGGCTGGCCTTCAATTCCTGATCATTCTGCTTCAGCTTCCTGAGTGCTGGGATTCTACTGGATTTGAAGCATCTTTAAATTGAGATAATGCTCAAGTCTATCTATCATAGCCATGGCATGCTTAAGTTCATAATCCACTATCAATATATGTCATTTTTCTCAATATAAGCAATACAAGGACACACTTTAAAGAATCATGTAAAGGAGATTCTACAGAAGTACAAAGAAATTTATGTCACGGTTCTGAAAGAAGGACCAGCAGGAAAGGGGACTAGTGATCCATGAGAGGCAGTAGAGAGCAGGGCCTTCTTAGGCAAAAAACTATTTGAGCAAGGCTTTCAGTTAGAGTGACAGTATATTTTCTATTATCAAATGTTGTGAAGTAGAAAACAAATAGATACAGAGCTCCTAGGGTAGTGGGCAGAGAAATGCCCACCAGGGCTGATCAAAGACCCAGTGAAGCCAACCAGCCAGCAAGGAACAACTAGGCTTGAAAGGCCTAGTCTAGGGTGTTGTCAAGCAGAATCCCAGTGCCATCCAATCTTGGACTACAAATGCAGTCACAGACACTATATATACCCTAGACAGTCCCCACGTGTGGGTTACCCAGCTTCCCAGGAGCTCCCTCTGTTAGAGTTCAGAGGCCCTGGTTTGTTACCTTAACTTCTTACTTTTGTTTTCCTTACCTGTTTTGTTCTTCTCAATGTTCTAAATAAATTTTTCACTTTTGTTGACCCTGTATGGTTTTCCAAACTCATTCTTGATCCATGGAGCCAAGAACCTGGCATTAAGGACTACACACCATGACCAAGGAAGAGCTGGTACCCTCTCTGGTAATAGTTCCTTCTTTCTGAAAGTTCATAATCTAGTCAATAATACGATATGCAGAGCAAGGTGAAGAAGTAAAAATGTGGCAGCACTAAATACCAGGTAATAACCAGAGAGCTCACTGAGGGTCAGGGTGGTGAGACAAGGACTCAAAGTGCAGAGGGCTGGCACCCAGTGCTGTATAAGAAAGAATAGGATGTGGCTAAAGTAGATGAGAAAGTGGCTTTGGGCTAGAGAAAATGGGAATACAAAAAATGCTGAGGAAGGAAAGAAGACTTGCCCACATCTTTCAGAGGGTAGAAAAAGAGTGGAAATGTTTTCCTAAGTAGAAAGCACAAAGATTAAGAAGGATCTTAGAACCCAGCTTGAGATATCAGTTGATGGAGCAGAGCACAGAGAACTACTTCCAATTCTTAACAAGAAAAGGATATGTTATTTGTGCTTTAGAAAGATTATTCTAACAAGTCTCTCTTTTTAAAAACAGAGTAACATGAAAGTTTAGACAAGTTGGAGGTATGAAGAAAAGAGGTCAACATGAGTTTTTAGATTGGTAACTCAGTTTTATTACAGAAAAATAAACCAAAGAGTGTATATGTGTGCACATGTGTGTTTGTGAGTCTGTGTGTTTGTGTGTATTCGTATATTGAGACATACACAAAAGAAAAGGCGAGTGTGTTTTTGATACTGAGACTGAATATTTTCAACACTCAGGTATCAGTGCATTTAAACTCAGTCCAGTGCATAAAAATCTAATTTGTGGAATCTAATCGAAAGCAGAAAGCATAGCAGTCAGGTAGTATTTACATCACTGTTGGTTCCACAACTCCTCATTGACCTGCTGGCCCATGGCAGATCATCTGCCATCACAATGTTACATTACAGTCAATCCATGGAAAGATAACATGTGTCAAGCCCCAGCCTATTTCCAGCTCTATGACAAAATGTAATTTTAAGACAACAAAGAAAAAGTAGAAGACTTGAGGGTTAATTATAACATTTGATACTTAAAACTGAAATCACTATGTCAATCAGGAAGAACACAAACAGTTTAAAATGACTGACCTGCTGTTTTTCTACAGAGCCTGATTTTTCTTGGAAATAATTCTGATTCAGTTGAAGTGTACGATTTTACTTTAATCAGTAATGAAAAGTGTACAATTCTTTAACGTTTTTGTATGTGCATATTATTCTTTAGGCAAAATGTAATTGAGGCCTGGCTGAGCTACTGGGAGAAAACTATGAAAATGTAGTAACTTAAGGTAAACAAATCACTAGAAAATATTGATGGATCTACACCTGACAAATAATATCTATATATGCTCATATAGTTGTTGTTGTTAGGTGGAGTGGAGTCAGTATCCGACTCATTAGTGACCCTACCTGCAACAGGTAAAACACTATTGTCAGTGCTTCTCTGCCGTTCATAGGTCTTTCAAGGGCTGATTGTTTTTTGGGAGTGGCCTGCCAGCTTCTCCCAAGCCTACAGCATCCAGTTTTCCCAACCAGTCTCCCATCCAAGTACTAAGCAGGCCCGATCCTGCTTAGCTTCTGAGATCTGAGATCAGACACTAGGGTGGTAGGCTTATAGGCGTTCAAAAATTTATCATACGTATTCATCAAAAACTTGGTACTTTTATTTTACTTTATAAAGATTGGTGGATATGTTGACATTTTAATTAATTTTTGAAAAAAAGGATATATTATTATGTCTGTACAGTTTCAGAGATCTGGACTTTTTCCAAGTTTCATAATATGCAGGAATTTAAAATGTAGTGGAGAAATTTTTAAAAATTTTTAAATAAGTGAGCACTTGATTCACTTCTGTGACATTCTACCTTTTAAATATTCTGTGACAAATGACCCCATTTCATTTTTATCAGTTATGTTTTTATAGATAATGTGAAAAATAAGACTCTAAGAAATTAAAAGTGAATAATAATGAGGATTGTTTGCCTTCCCAGAGAAGCACAGGTCTAAGAATATTGGTCAAGGATCCTAGGAGGAACAAAACAGACAGGAAAGTCAAGCTCTTTCACCTTTCCTTTCTAACAACACGACTAACCTCCAAGTTCAGAAAGAAGCCCAACACATTTCCCTCTTAGGTAAGCCAAAGGAGGATGGTTTTGGGGGAGGTATGCTTCTGCTTCCCACCTCACTTAGAAACCAACATTATATCCCAAGACTTTACATATTGCTTCCTCCTTCTTTTGGTACCTTCTCAGGGATAAAGAAAGATCAAAGGACCTGGGAGTGTTTTTCCAGACTTAGATAATGGTTTGAACTTTTTAGACTTTGCCAAGGCCCCTTCATTGAGATGGCTGGATTCCAGTGTTCACTCTTAACTCTGCCAAAAGCAGAAAAGCAGTCTAGCTGCATCCTTGGTCACCACTATCTATGTGCTTTCAGTACACCAGATCAGACAGTGTGAGTTGACCATCTTAGCTTCTGTTTCCTCAAGTTAATCATCCTGATATGCAGGAATGATTTCAAGCTATTTAATAATCAGGGTTGTCTATAAAAATCAGAACTAGCCTGGGCCTACAGCATTGTTCCTATTCTATCAAGTAATAATATCTTAACTTCTGAATCAAGGAAAACTTGTTGAGGCTCTAAGGAGATGGTGATAGAGTGGAGAGTTTTCCGACCAACATCTATCTTCCACTTTGCACAAAAAATATTTCCTTATTTACTCAACCCAACAGATAACATCTTTACCATTGCGTAGTGACTGAATGTGAACCATGTTAATGTGTGAGCATTCCTACCACATTGTAGAGAGTGTGGTGATTTAATTATTGTTAGCTTGCAAGTAAATATTTTTTAAGCTGAATATGGAGATAGACTACTGTAGTGGTATAAAACAGGCTCTGCTACTGTCTATAACTCCAGCTTCCTTAGTCATAAAATGGAAATGATAAAACACTGCAATGTAAGTGTTCTGAAAATTAATAAACTAATATATGGAAAGCCCTTTGACGGTGAGTGCTCAATAAATTCTTGTACATGTCTACCTCACAAGTAAAATACCATATATTTATCTGACTACATTGTCAGAATCAATAGAAAATAGAGCCTCCAGGTGTATTTTAAATTAGTGAAAAGAAATCGGCAAGAATATGCCTTACTTTGATATATTCCTTCAACTTAAGTTTGGGAATTGAGGAATAAGTATATTTGTAAGAGGTCTAAAAGAATAAAATGGTATTTCTTGCTACCCAATATCCTTTTTATTTTGTTTGTAATGATGTAAATTATTTATTAGGAGTAAAATAATATTCAATAACTCATTAAGAAAATATATGGCTTTAGGCTATCACTCCATAGACATCAATAAACTATAAAATACATCATGCAGTATTTTTTAAAACACTTAACTTGGGAAATACTAAGTGGCATCTCTGTTCTTACATATTTAATAATTTTCCTATGCCACTCTTTTCCCCTAAAGACAAGCCTCATTCATATGAAGAAGAAAAAGTATAATGTGAGGATTTTCAGCATTTTCTGTGACATTATAAAAGCTATCACCATATATGGGCTTGTCAACTAAAAAATATAAGATGTTACAGCTGAAAGAAACCTTACCAATGAACTTAATAGTATGCAGAGCCATTAACTCCATATTAAATTTCTAATAAAAATACAAATCACATGAACAGAATTCAATACACAAAGCCATCTATATTTATTATCTGATGAAATTAACTTTTATTTGCCAGCAAACAATGAAAACATTTGGAAGAGATAAAGATACTCATGTACACAGCTATATTCACATGAATAAGCGCAAAGGCATGCTATCTGTGGGCAATTAAAATGAAGAAAATGATCCCTTTTACCAAAAAGAAACATAATGTTCAATTATAGGTTCATATAAAGCTTCTCTCTGTTCCTTCTTTCCTATCCCTTGTATCAGCTTTGCCTTCTTCCTGGCAACACTATTATTTCTGAGTTAACTCATCACTTGGGCTACATGGAAACGTCAACTCTTCAGAAATAAACTCACATTGGTTATGAAATGTTTCATAAACTATCAGGCTATGCAAGTCACCTCAGAGATATTTTGAATCTCTGATCTCCAGGTGTAAAACATCCCATTCAAGTATCAAGAACAATGCCACATAGTTTTTTCACAGGAGTAATGAACAGGAAGTCAACCCATTCGTGAGTTGTGAAAATGATTTAATGACTATGATGTGAGGTTTTTTAAAGGAAAAAAATATAAAAATGCACAATACAAAAATGTCATGTTGTATAGAATAAAATAGACATAATTATATTACACATGCTATTTCACAAAAATTTTGTTTCAGTTTCATGTATAAATACACATAAACATGTGCATACTAACGTATAATGGGAAAAGCATTGCTTACTGTTGTAATGGAGAAAAAAATGATGTTTGCAGGGCACTGAAATAGAACATAAATCAAACTGTCATCAAATGGATGAGATCCAGCCTACTAAATAATTTGGCCCATAGAGTGGGATTCTTTAAATTGAATTAATTGCTAACATTCAAAAATTGAAAAGTTTGCATAAAAAGATGCTTGTATAGTTTCCTTTGTAAGGTATTCATCCAGGAAGCTAAATAATAATTGTACCATTAGAAAGAGCATGGGCTCTTGAGTCATCAGGCTCCCTATCTCTTCCTTCCTCACTCAGTACTGTACCTGACACTTAGCTTCAGGCACTTGAATGGGCCACCTCTGGTATAGATCTTTTCCATGGTCATCAAAGTTTATCACAGAAAAGCATGATTTACCCCAGATTGTCCCACAGTCTGACAGACGTAGAATAGCAATTGTTCACAACTGTGACAAAAAAGATTTCAAAACCATCCATCTGTAGTGCTAATATGCTCCTCAGAGGCTTTACCTTACAGGTTCTTGGTCTCAACTTTCTATTCACAGGCAAAACAACTGGTATCCAAAGAGACCAAATATAATGCTAAAGGTCATAGAGCTAATCTGATAGCTCTGTGATTGGTAACAAGTTCTCCTTGCTCTTATCCTGATGTTCTTTCAATTACACATGGCTGATGTCAGTCTAATAATTTTCAAAAATGAAAGGTAATACAATCATTGCAGACGGACACTGAAGCCAATATGATGTGTGTTATGTGTAAATGAATTTTTGGTAATGTGGACATTACTGATAGAAATAAAGTACTGTCAATCACTGTTATACTCTCACCAGCATCCTATTTTGTTCATTTTATTCTCCTTATTTATCTGTTTTCCAAGTGTACATCCAAATGAAATTCTCCATATTGGTATAGATTAATTACTACATCATGTACCTTCTAAAATATAAACAAATTAGTTCATGTGGCAATATCTAAAAGTGACCGATCTCTAGATGACTGAAAAGAGGACTATGCTCCCAATATATTTTGAGTAGCAGTCCCCAGATTAATGTCAATACCAAGCTCATAAAATTTCTATACTCAGTTCAGCTAGAAAATAATCATAGTCTATGCCTCCTACCTTCTGAAAGTACTTCTTAAACATCTGTTAAGTAATTTTAAACAGGGTTTAATAATTTTTGACATATTTTATAAAATTTTCCAAGAAATTATTTTACAACAGGGGAAACTATCATTTAAAAGAAAAAATTGTTAACTACATATTCAATCTCTGCACCTTATCTGAAAGATAAGGGGATTATATGTCAGTCTACAAATTTCCAACAAAAACAAGTGTGACATATATACTAGAATTAAATGAATAATTAGAAATGCATAAAGTAATAATCCCTTGAAATGTTCTATTCTTACATCATTTTAAAACTAAAATATTCTAAAAGTCATCAATGATCTCGTAACTAAAAACACATTAATAAAGCCACAGATTGCAAAATTACTCTTACCAGTTGTCTTAATTATTGCTAATCTTGATTTCTTAAATAAAGAATTCTAATAATATAAAGGCCAACTTAAGTGTGTTCACAACACTGAGGAACAAATATGAATAAACTAAGACTTGTGTACCTCCAAACAGCAACATTTTTAGCATGTGGTGCAAGAGCCCCTGTACTATGATGCACATGAAGTACGTAGTCTTTCTCATTACAATGTATTTCATGACATCTTGAATGTGTCTTTTCATTAAATTCCATTTCAATTTTTAATAGGTTTTACTTACACATTTAAAAGGTGTAGTCTAAATGAATGTGGCATCCTGGAACAGAAGAGGGACTTTCGAGGGAAAAATGGCACAATCCCAGTGAAATCTAGAGTTTAGTTAATATTAATCAATGATGTTTATTAACAATTAATTATTAATTGTGACCAATGTATGATGTAACCAAACATGTTAACATGAGTAAAAACTGCACAGAAAGTATACAGGAATTCTCTATGCTATCTTTGTAACTTTTTGAAAATCTAAAATTATTTCAAAATGAAAGATTTATTAAAATAATTGAGAAATCATTAATAAAGACGTTATTAAAAAGCTTTATAGGTTATCCATAAACACAGAAAATGTATAAATTTATCTTGAAAAAAATCTGTTTTCAAAAAGCTACAGTAGTCTACCACCACTCAAAACCTGCACCAGGCCAAATGGTTGCTCCAAAATTGATTACAATGCTTCCTCTACAAGACATTTACAACCAAAAATAGTTTTTTGCTAACAAAGAAAAGTATCTTTTTCAAAGGTTCTTCATAACAAACTATGTGGAAGGAATGCCAATGATTTGATTTCAACAGGGTGGAGTCATATTGCTTACTTGTAATCTATAGCTACTAAGAGCCTTCAAGAGTATATATTTAAAAAATTAAATAAAATCCAAGTATAGTGGCACACTTCTGTAATCCCAGAGTCTTGGGAGGCTAAGGCAGAAGGATTGCAAGATCAAGGACAGAAGCAGCCTGTGTAACTTTGCAAGACAATCTCTCAAAAAAAAAAAAAAAAAAGCCCTAAAAAGGGACTGGGACTCAGCTTAGTGGTAGAGCATTTAAGACACATATGAGAGGGCCTGGTTTCAGCCCCCAAGTACCACTCTCACTGAAAAAAGCAAGATAAGAGGTAAAATGACCCCTGCCTGGTGGTTTAAGAAAGACCAAAAACATATGAAGTGGTCAAGACAATCTCAAGGAAATGCCTGTTCCCAAAACCACTTCTGAGCCCTGAGAGTTGTGTCACTCCAATTATCTTGGCAGGAACACATCTATGTCTAGATTCGCAATTCTTACCAGACTAACTTTGTTATAAAAAAAAAAGGATATGGGTATGAAGTTATCTCAGCACTTGAATCCCAGCACACAGGCAAGTTTTTAAAATGCCCTTAAGCAGTAATTTTAAAGCCCAAAATCTCCTGTGGCAGAATATATTACTTAATTGCTTCTCATTAGTTCTTAGTCATGGAATGCACTGTATAATGTGTATTTTTGTCTATACTTCTCAACAAAATCTTAACCTCATGACCAGAAATGGTGCAGAGTTGGGAAGTAGTGAAAAACATTCAGGTTTTCAAAAAACTGTCACCTATTGCTAATTGTCTAAAGTAAATTGCCCTGGCCCCTCCCCAAATAGTGAAACAATCAATTATGAGACCACCAAAGAAAATCTTTATCTAGCTATCTACCTATATATCTAGATACATATTATTTACATATATTATCTTTATCTATATGTAATATTTTATATAGTGTGTATATAAATGCATATATAATACATATATATGTACATACCCCTATCCATGAATCTTAATGTATTGGTTGCATATCCCCGATATCTGTTGCTGTTCCAGGTGTCTATATAGAATTTAAAATCTGGGCTGACAGACAATGAAGCATAAATAGTGAAATTAATTATAGTTGTGATGGAAAATGCTACAAAGGTGTAGAAGATAATAGAAAAGATAACAAAAAGGATGTATTGATATATCCTGGGGCAGTAGAAGGCTGAACTCTTTAGAATGAGTTCTAAAGGATGGGAAGGAGTTGCTTAGGAGAGAATAATTAGGAAGGAGTTCAGCAGGTCTGAAGCAGGAAGGAGCATCACCTTCTCTAGGTACAGAATACAAGACTGTGTGACTGTAACCAGAATGCTGACTGACCGGGGGCATGGGTGCAACGTGAGCCTGATGAAAGTGTCTGACCATGGCACACAGGGCCATAAAGGCTTGAGTCAGCAATCTGGCCATTATCCCCAAACCCCCAAATCTTCTAGTAAAAGCAAACCCAAATATGTACAGTGTATTATGGAGGAAAGAGACATTTTCATATTGTAATCCAGAAAGATCAATCTGTTTGCTGTATGCAGATGCATAAGAATCTCGTTAGAGACTCCTGCGGTAGACCAGCCGAGAATTCAAGTCCTGGCCTGAAGAGAGGTTCTGGGAGAACAACAACAACAAAAATAGTGTTTGAATGTGCTTGGCTCATTCAGGAAAATAACATTTTCATGACTGTCTTTTCAGGCTAATGGACCATCACAGTATGAAGGCCTATTAGGTTCATCAAAAGTGAATTGGTTTCTAAGTAAACACAGAACATGGCCAGCTCTACATGACTCTGAGCTTCTCTGAAGGCACTCTCAAGGTTTCAGAGAGATACACATGAGAGAAATTTTGAAATAGCAAAGATAAAAGCAAAGATAATAGCAAAGATAAACTATAAAAGACAATAGTTTCTAAAAATGACTCAATCATCTCTCCATTATATGTGTTAGCTACTCAAAAAAATAAGTAAAGAAACACCTAATAGAGTATTGATAAAATTTTTATAATAATCTGCAAGAACTTGAAATAGGATGTGTGTGTGTGTGTGTGTATGGAATATGCCATATATTCTCTAAACTAACCTGGACACTTTCAACAGTTTTAGAGGGTTGTAAAATCAGATGCAGATCAGAATGTGTGTGGATTGGATTTGTGGGAGAATCTCTCCACCATGAATGGATGTGTGTAGATATGTCTCTATTACAGCTGGGCTTTAGCTCAGTTGGTAGAGTGCCATTCTGAGATCTCTGAGGCCCTAAATTTGATCCCAGCACCACAAAAATGGAAGAAGGACTTGGCAGCCTGTAGGGAAAAATTGGGAGAAAATTGACAAAAATCCCCAAACTGGGAAAACGGCTTTAGAATATCTGGTTTATAAATTAGAAATCTAGGGAAAATGAAAGTAACTTGATTGGAAGTTTGTACAAAACCCTTTACAAATCTCCCAAACTTGATTGGACAATTGGACTCAAAGCTGATTGGCTCAGGCCATTCCGTGAGTGAGCTATATAAGGAACTGCACTGGCAGCTCGCCCCTTTTTTCACCTGGACCACTGATGAGGAAACAGCTCTCTCTCTCCCTACTGTGACCATCAACAAGGAAAGATCTCTCTCTCACCCAGACCTTCGACCACTGACTAGACAAGAACGCTCTCTCCATCTGACCACCAAAGAAGCAAGAACTCTCTTCTTGTGACCACCAAGACCACCAACAGCAGTGTTTGTTCCTGGAAGGCAAAAAGCACCTAGAGGCTTTTCCTTTCTCCCATCTCCACTGTCATCCGCAAAGCCGCAGGAGTCTGCCCCTCACCCTAGGGTCCCGAGTGTAATTGTGTTCAGTATCTGTGTGAGTGGGGATGCCACCCATCTGAACATCCAGGCCGGACTGGGAGGGAAGTCCCCACAGCAGCCCACTTCCAAGAATAATCCTGAGACAATTAGCCATTGAATACATATGAATAGCAGAGATGAACTCACATAGTGCCAGGCATGGCACAGTTTCCTGGAGTGATTTCTCTATTGTACATATGGTCACTATGAGTCAGACTTGACTCAATGGCACCTAACAACATCAATATGCCACTATCTGCTTCAGGCTTATATATTAATTATTGTTAAAAAATTTAAACAACCATTTAAATTATACTAAACTTATCAATTAAGCATTTATTAAAATAAGGAATCTCATGTCTCATAATGTTTCTACATACTTTTTATGAACAAATAAAGCTAATAGATAAATGCTTGCCAGAGATAACATTTAAATCCATCAGTATTTATAATATTACTTAATCTTATTCCCTTAAACTTCATAACAAAGTCTATATTAAAATCATTTTGAAAATCTGTGGCCATTGTTTCTTCCATCCTTTCTTTGCTTTATTATTATGCTTATTATTTTAAATATTTGATCTTGATGTTTAATATTTTTAATCTTCCAGAAAATATATTATTTTAAAATCATATTATTACCTTGTTTTATGAATATCATGATTTCTAAAAAGCCTGTGCCCTTCAGTAGGAAATATTCATGAGAATCTGCATCAGTTCTCCCTGTCATAGTTTAGAAACAGCCTCAAAATATCACCAAATGCTAAAAACCGTGCTGAGCTATTCCTTTCTGTTTTACTAGGAGTTGAGATGAGAGAGAGAGAGAGAGAATGAGGGAGAGTATGTGTCTTGTCGACCCTTGGGTTATCTTGCCTGCTCTTGACTTAGCCATTTTCCTTCAGATCAATTTTTTTTTCTCTGTATTTTACATCTTCCACTTTTTCACAATCTTTCCCCAGGGAACAAACTCAAAATACAATTGCTAGTCAGCAGCCAATAATTTCTCCCAGCAGTGGCTCTAAGAAGGCTGCACAAGCTCATCCCATTCCAAGCCAATCTCGTGATCACTGGGAAAAGAGTGAGCGGGAGATAATTCTGTTGATTGCTATCTCAAAGGACTGGATTATTTAGGAACATTTAAAAAGAGGGAGAAGCAAGGACGAGTTTCTTTTTTGTCTGCAACTGCAACATATGAATGCAAATGCTGCTGTTATTTTCACTTTTCAAAAGCAACCTATTGATCTGTCCTTTTTTTCCCCCAGGAATGCAAACCAATTGTTTTAACAGTGGAAACCTTTACCAATCCCTTAAATCACCACTAAAAGTGGCATTTTAAAAACATATATTAATAACTATAAATTTAAAATTGTAATATGTATAATAATTTGAATTGATGTGTATTTTAACAACAAAATTTTGCACTTGATGTTTACAAATGAGTGTGGCTTCCATAGACAGATTATTTGCAGATTCCCTTTTGGTTGCAGAGCAGCGACAAAATTCTGACTCATATAGAAATGTAGCTGAAAATGCCATGTTTTCTCACAAGCTCCTTAAAATCTCAGTATACCCATCAATTAAAGTAAACCAATAGCTTACAAACAAGGTCGTCTACTTTTGTTCAAGGAAATATTAACAATCAGCGACTTTCATTTCTTACATAACAAATATTCAACATGAATGGAATCAATGAATTGACAATTCAGTCTAAACTCTTTCTTTAGCAGAAAACATACCTCAAAGTATTTGTTTATTTACTTATTTACTTATTTATTGCAGTCCTGGGTTTTGAATCCAGGGTCTTGCTCATCATAGGCAATCCCTCTCCCAGTAAGCTCTATCTCCAAGCCATCAAAGTATTTTTTAATATTGTGTTTGTATTTAAGAAAAAACATTAAAAATCCAAGACATATGGGCAACTCTCTGACTAAAAAAAATACTCAAAAGTTCAAAATCAATTTATTTCATGCTGACTTCAACTTTTATTTTAGTTGCATTATTACCCCTCTAACTGCTGTCACTTGCAATGGTAACTCTGGGATCTCGCTTGGCCAAATTCACCTCATTCTGCTTAATGAGGTGGAGGGGGAGAAGTATGGAGATGAGAGAGGGAAAAACTTCCAAACAAGTAATAATGCTAGTAGAATGGATGAAATGAGACTTTTATGATAGAATGGGTAACATTTGTGTAACAGAGTATTCACTGAATTTTACCTGGTATTCAACCCATGTTGTTTGTTGTTAGGTGCCATCCAGTTGGGTCAGATTCACAGCGACCCTACGTAAAACAGAGGAAACACTACCCAACAACGTGCCATGCTCAGCACTATTGTCAGTGCTTCTCTACTATTCATAGTGTTTTCAATGGCTGATTGTTTTGGGAGTGGGCTACCATGTCTTTCTCCAAAGTATATAGCACCCAGCATTCCCAGGCGGTTTCCCATCCAAGAACTAACCAGGCCCAACATTGCTTAGCTTCCGAGATCTGATAGGATTGGATGCCAGAGTGGTATAGCTGTAGACAATATGAAATATACATACTCTAATAATTCAGGAATTTTATGATTAAAATTTAAGTAAATAGAACACTATGCCATTTATAATCAATAACATGTTTTTCAAAAGTGCTTAAAATATGCCAAGATATGATAAGGAAAGTGTTCCTTTAATAATGAATTAGATAAAAATAAATTAAATACAGTTTTTCTTCCAAAAATAGTAACAGGACCAACTCTCACCTCCTTAGAATCTATGTTCAAATGTCACCTTTTCCATAATCATTCTACTTAAAATAGAAAGTTATCCCTATCTCCACACTGGCATTCAGGTCCTCCTTATGTTGTTGTTGTTAGGTGCCCTCAAATTGGGTCCAAATCATAGTGACCCTTATAAGGTTTTCAGTGGCTAATTGTTTTCCAGATTGCCATGTCCTTCTCCACTCTTTGTGGTGCTGTATAGGGAATTATCTAGACACCCCTGAGGTGAACCAGAAGGGTGCCAGGGCTTAGGACCACTAGATTCAGGCTGAGGTCTGGCCCCTACCCAGATCCTGCCCTATTTCTGCCCCTTCTGGTTACCCTTAACCCTTAATCAAATAGCCCAGCTCTGGTCTGGCCTTTTACAGCCTGATTGTCCGCCCAGACTATCCAACTGGTTGTTAAGGAGAGCTCAGTGATTGGTCCAGCCTGCACCTAACCCCCTAATTATAAGTGCCCTTTTTCAAGACCTCACATGGAAAGCTGCTCCTCCTGGCACAAGCCACTCTCCCATTGGTTGCACCTTGGTCCACACGCCCACCTAAGTTGTATGTAAGCAGACCACCGACTACCCCAAATGTCCTTTTTTTCTTTCTTCCTGACCACTTTTACTCTGATTGTTACATCCTACACTTGACTTTGGTGCTTCGATTGTCCTGACCTTCAATCAAGCCTCCAAGAGGCAAGACTCCAAGGTCAAGAAAGAAGACCTCCAGCAAGCCAAGAAGAGCTCTCAGTCCCCCCATGCCAAGGAGGAGGTGAGAGGAGAAGACAACCAGCAAGAGGCAACATCACCAGACCTTCCACACAGCCAGCAAGGACAAGAAAGCTGTTTGTTACTTTGATACAGAGCTGTTGTTCCATTCTAGCAGTAGTAACCTGTGCTGTCAGCTAGAAAGCATTAGGCTCTCCTGTGAAGGAGCAGCTTAATAAAGTTCCTGTTTGTTTTATATAAGAAAGCTCCTGAGGTCCTTCTTGGCATAACTGACCAGCTCGTGCCCACCCCTGAGGGTCCCCAAGCATACTGGTGTTGTGGTGAAGCCCTGTGGTCTTTTGCCAGGCCAGAGTGGACCCCAACAGTGCCGGGGATCAAACCCAGGGCTTCCAAGAATGCAGAGCAGAGAAATGCTCTACCAACTGAGCTGAACTCATTCTGTACCACTCTTATACCAGTATACTTTGCCTTTCTCTATGATACTAATGACATTCTAAAATGCTATATAGCTCACTAATTTGTTATAAAGATTGCTTAATGCCCATCTCCCCTTTTAACATTTAATCATCCAAAGAATAACAGTCTTCATCTGCTTCATTTGCTCATATACCCCCAAGTTCCCAGAACAATGCCCAGCACCGAATAGGAACTCCATAAATATTTCTTGTGTGGATAGCAGGTTGTTTTAGAAATAATAAAGGAGATGCCTTGAAGATGTGTTCAGGTGAATGAAGTGAAAACATGTGAAGATTTACAACAGAAATCATGATCACTCCAAAAGAGAAGGAGAAGTAGATCATGGAGTCAACCTGTCTTCTACTGAGTCCTGAGTTATAGTTGAATTAGACTCCTGAGTTGGACAACCCAGTATGAGGGAGAGTGAGAGAGCAGAAGAAGAAACAATCTGTCTGTGACTTGGACTCTATTATGAGCTATAATAACTGAGAAACATTAAAAAAACTCAGAATAGATAATATCCTAGCCCACTCTTTCTCATAGGATTTTTTAATACAGAAAAAGGTTTTGGGATGATGGGCAAAATATTAGTAATAGGATCTTATGATGCTGAGAACATATTATATAATAATCATATAAATCTTTGTCTTTGCTGATAAAAATTCAAACTAACCTTTCTTTTGCAGAATATGAGAAAATCCAAATATACTCAAAACGGAAATTTCTAATGTAGTCTCTTGATAATTAGCATTATGATTAACTCACTATTAAGTTGAATAGGGGTGTCTTTAGTGAGAATTGTTCACCGGCTGCCAGTGAACAATACCTTTACACCTGTCCCAACAACTTACTATACAACTGAGCAAAGTAGCAAAATGAATTAATTATGCTGGCAGCTTATTTACATAATTAAATATGCATGCATAAATTAAATGTTTATGATATAGTATTATACTTAGGAAGTACTACTTCTTTCGGTTTTCTCTTGGATTCTTCTTTAAAATTTGATTATCAATCTAAAGAGTTCCAAAGCATCATGTAGACAGTAGTAGAATGTGACAAGCAACTTACTTAAATAAATGAAGATACTAACAATCAGTTGGAAATTAAAGCATTCGAAAAACTTCACACAGGAAAACAACCCAAATGCAGTTTATATAGGAATGAACTGCTAGAGAAGGAATGCATCCTTTCATCAGTTCTTGTATTTGAGACTGACTGGTATTATAGATGAAAAGCTGCAAACTAAGCATGTTCTTTTTCTTATTACAATCACTTCTGCATTTTGGTCACAATGGCCCCTCAGCTCTCTGAGCATCCAAAGAGTGTGGGAAGACAGGGAGCTCCCCAACATTATCATCTTATATGTCTGAGCCACTGCCCCAAACAATTCTTTCCATGCTAAAACTGGTGTCAAATTTAACAGTTTTCTTTCCAAAAACTGGAAATAAAAAACTTGTATTCTGTGATTTTCAACTGCCTGATTATTCTAGTCTATTCTAACATAATTGGAATGCAGAGAAAATGGAGCAAAGGACTGAGAACGTTTGATCTGATAGAAAGAAAAGGCTGTCAGTGCATTTCTTTTATATTTCAATTCTTTTTCACCAATTCCATATCTATTTCTGTTTCTAACTTCTGTTGCATTAAGGTATTCTCTGCATCAAATGACAGGAGATAAGATTCTCCAGGCCTTGCTAAAGCCTCCTACTAGTTTGGTAACAGGAACTGTATTAAGCTTCCTGGCTTAGATGAGAAAATAGAAACCTCCACCCTGAATGCTGCCAAAGATTCTTCATCAATACACAAATGACCCTCCATCTTTCAGCTCCAACACATTTCTCCCTGTCATCCCTTATTGAGCTCCTCCATATCTCTTGTTCCTCATCTTACTCAAAATCCAATGCTAATCAGTCTTGCTCTTTCAATGTGTTGCTTTACTAGCACAACTTATCCTACCACTAGTGTTATGCTTCTCTCTTTCTCTCCTTCCTTTCTCTCTCTCTCCCCTTTTTCACAGTATTGGGGGGTTGAACCCAGGGCCTCATGCATCCTAGGCAAGTGCTCTACAACTGAGCTCTGCTCAAAGTCCCTGCTATATATATATATATATATATATATATATATATATATATATGTTTTTTTTTTTTTATTTTGGGACAGGGTCTTATTAAGTTGTACAGGCTGCCTCCGACCTCAAACTTATGATTCTACTGCTGCACCATCCTGAGTCACTGGGATTATAGATGTGAGCCACACTGCCAGGACATTTTCTTATATTTAACCTTATTTTTTAATTAGTATAGGAAATGGAGGTAAAAGTAAAACAGGAAAGCAAAAGAGAAAAGAATTAAGAACAAATGTAGGCACTACAAAACAAAATGCAATAACCCACAATGAAAGAAAGTGAAGGAAGGATGAAAGTCAGAGAAGTGAGGAAAAAGGAGACAGGCAAACAGAGAATTATTCATTCAAGTACACTGAGGGCTTACTCTGGGAAAAGCATTGTGGTAAAGCATTGTGAGGTTTTGTTTTTTTTTTTTTTTTCCGGTACTGGGGGTTGGACCCAGGGCCTCGCGCCTGCATGCTCTGCAAGTGCTGGACCACTGACCTGCGCCCCCAGCCCATTTTTTAGTTTTTGAGACAGGGTCTCACCAAGTTACGCAGACTGCCTCTGGTCTCGAACTTGCGATCCTCCTGCCTCCGCCTCCCGAGCCGCTGGGATTACAGGCGTGCGCCACCGCACCCAGCTTGCACTGTGAAGTTTTTAAGTAAAAAAAATATGTGTGTAGCATATTATGGGGGCTGGGATTTAGCTTAGTTGGTAGAACGCTGTGCTGCAGTTTCTGAGGTCCCAAGTTCAATTCCCAGCACTGAAAAAATGGGAGAAGGGCCTGGCAATCCACTCCCAAGGCAATCCCAAAACATTCAGCCATTGAAAATCCTATGAGGGTTGCCATGAGTCGGATACCGACTCGATGGCATCTAACAACAACGCATACTATAAGAATAACTTTTTTTTTTTTTTTTTTTTTTTTTTTTGCTTAAGAATTGCCTATAGTTAGATCTCAAATGGTCAGGTTTTGTTAGCTTGATATATGACTGGAAAACAATATGTTTCAAGAAATGTATGCTATCCCCAAAATGAAATGAATATGTCATAATGCACTTTTCTTGTCATTTCATCCCATCACGTAAAATTCAATTTTATATTGCTTTTATGTAGTTAAAATAGATTAGGATTAAAAAAAGAGAAAAAAACCTGTTATATTGTATTCATTATTTTCTGGTATAATAATTGAGTGATTTTGGTTATGTGCTCTTACAAGATATATCACCATGGTAACTAGATCCTTTGACAATTATTCTATTTTAGTGCAAACCAATGCAAAAGGGATAAAAAATATCCTATTCTGGAATACTGAGACTTATAGTTACTATTAAAGTTTATCTCTACCTCTCTTGACATATTTTTCAAGGGAATGTTTAAGAATATTTCTGTCCTATTTTACTCTTCATCAAGCTGACTTGAACAGGAACAGTCTTCAAACTGTGAAACCTGATGTGCTCTGTGATGGTGAATACCCAGCAGGAAATTTTGCTCTTAATTGAAACAGATAAATATCACGACAGTTTGTTACATAAGCCAGGCTGTTATTTATTGTGCTCATATCATTTTAGAGAGGAACAATTAGATTTTTATTTTATAAACAAATAATTGTACAAAATAAGCCCCAATCATATATTTTTTGTATATGTATAGTGCAAAAGCTGATTCAGGTTGTTAATGTTGTTGTTGCTAGGTGCTGTTGAGTCGGTATCCGACTCATGGCGACCCTCATAGGGTTTTCAATGGCTGTTTCGGGATTGCCTTGGGAGTGGATTGCCAGGTCCTTCTCCCATTTTTGTGGTGCTGGGAACTGAACTAGGGACCTCAGAGACTGCAGTGCAGCGCTCTACCAACTGAGCTAAATCCCAGCCCAGATTGTCAATAAACCATTGCTAAATACTGTCAGAAGGGAAAAAAAATACTATCTCCTTTGTGGGTTTGCAGTAATTTTATATATCTATTCATTAACAATGACCATTATGTCCTAATTAACATAATTGCTAAAGCTATTTTCTCCACAAATTATGCCAAATTCATTTTAATAATCCTAATACAACACTTAGTTGGCCCTCAATATATGCTGTAAAGACAAAATCAATCATAGTGAACCTTGGTTTGTTCTTCATCAATAGAAGTGTACTGCACTAATATACATTAAGAACTAATATCTGTTGAATTGAGATTGAATTTGTTTTCCAGGGAGGAGAGAAAAATTAAATATTAAAACTGGCTTGTTTATAAAATTCAAAATTAATGATTTTCTACTCAAACTATCATATCATCATCCAAGTAAATCCATTGCAAGATCAGTGAAACATTGTCTCTTTCCACAGGCCCCATAGCTTTAACCAGACTAGGGAGAACATCAAAACTATTCTAGGTATTTGGGTAATCCATAATATCAGTCTCTTGTACTCCTCATAAGTATGCCCATCCTCATTCAGCATAGGGAATTCAGCAGTCTCAAGATAACTGTCTCTGCCTGCCTCCTGATAGTTTCTTATACTACATTTTCAAGCTTCTAAGTAAAGAACTTGGTCCTGCATCATTCTTACACTGGCTCTTGTATAAATCACCTGTGGTTGTGGAGTCTCTAACAGACCTTCTTTACACTCTCAAAATCAAAGCCCCCTTCATTCCCCATTATTCATTGAAACCCGAAGGCTTAGCTGGAAATTGAGATGCTTCCCTAAGCTCAAATTCATAGCTGCTTTACACATCCTTTATGCCTCCTCTGAGGCACCACGTTTCTCCACATACTCTCCTTCCCCATAGGGTCTGTCATTTCTCTTCTCAGAATATGACAAGATTGCCACAGCTGGTCAATATCTTGATTCCTACAAAATAATGTGTCTGACAATCACCATTCAATTTCCCCCAGATAAAGACTATTGCAGGCAACTCCAACTCTACCGTAATGCTCCTCTCTGCTATCCTCCTTTTGGGTCTCACAGTGCTTATTCCAAACGCTTAAAGAATTTTTGTCCCTATTAAGGACACATTTTGATTTCTTTTCTAGACTTCAACTCTCCATTCTACTCAACTTCTAGAATTTCCCATGGCAGCAGGTAAGACACACTATCTGCCCTATGCTCACACAATGTTCATCATGGACAGAAATGAGGCATTCTATCACTATTAAGATATCCACACACACACATCCTCTCCTCTGACTTGTATGTAAAATAATAATTACCAAGGAACTTAATTTGGAATCTTTAAATATTTACAAAAATGTTTAGGGAACATCTGTGGATTTCCCTTCACCTCTTCACACTATTTTCACATTGGACATACAGAAAAGGGAAAGTTCATATCTATTCTAATTGTCCATTTCACTTCCAAGGTCCCATATTCTTCTATGAAAAGAAATTAAACGAGCTTCCCTTGGTAGTGCCTTTTATGTATTTTCTCCCTTCTTCTAAAATCACCCTAATATCTGGGAATATACCCACAGAAAGGTATTTGTCAAACCAGTCTAGTCTTTCGCAAAACATTCATGCAATGGTAAAAAGAAAAATTTAAGTTCAATTTTAGATTCTAGACACTCATTTCAGACAACAGGGACCCATGGCACATTCACAAATTTTGTTTACAATTGCTCTCTATATATGAATATGTTCAGACACTGCTACAGCCATACTTTGCACTTTATAGCTCAGAATCAACCTGAGGTTTCTTAAACTGTTACTTGCTAACATGTTAATCTGATCAGAATCACTCATGGCTCTTCTGCTTTATAAATCCTTTAGGAACAGGGTCAGCAAACTATAGCCATATGTCAAATCAGGCCAGCAGCCTGATTTAAACTATAACCCAGGAATAGGTTTTAAAGATGAAAATTAGCATTTTAATAACAGAATACTAACTTTGAACCACAATTAAAAAGAAAATTCCCCTCTTCCCTATCCTTACCATAAACAAACAAGTAAAAAGGGATTACACAGCTAGAGATGGTGCCTGGAATGCTAAGAAAAATCTCAACAGCAGTTTAATTAAGGAAAGAACTCTAGAAGTTACACATTATATTTTTCCTTGTTATATTACATGTTATTTTATTTCAACACTTATTATAATTCACATTAACTAAATGCATGAAGTGGTAACTCATCTATCTTCTTCTTCTTCCTAAAGCAGCTATTATTATTTTCAAATCAGTACTTATTCAGTATTAGTCTTCATATATTTCACTAACCCTATGCAGTAGGCATTATTCCTTGGTAAAGATGATGAAAAAAATAGAGGCTCAGGAAAGCTGGCCAGCTGATCATACAGAGCTTGTACAATGTACAGCTGAGTCTGATTCCTGAGCTTCTATTCCTAATCACAATGATGCACTATCTTCCATTTTGTCTACTCTCTTCCCCCCAATTTCTTTTAATGATCTTCATTTGTCCTAAAGGTAGCAATTCTTCACTGCAGTTCACTCTGCACTCTCAATCTCCCTTCAGAAGTAGCACAAGCAGCCATGCTGACCTAAAGATTTAGAAGTGTAGCAAGAACTATGTCCCAAGGTTAATTTGAACTTCTGATGCCGTGATCTTTTTTGAATCTCAAAGTCCAGTATCGAACTCTGGACAAGGGCAAAAACCCAAACCAGAACTGAGGAACTGAAGAACTGGGAATAGGCTGTCACTGCCAGATCTTGTCTTCCTCAAATTAGTAAGCTTGGTTAGGGGAGAGTTGGGAGTCAGGTGTCAGATTATGTGGGTAAGTGTTCTATTTATTGCATCTCATACTTGGGTACAAGCTGAAGATGGCTTTAACCTGGAAAATTTATACAGAGTTACAGAAACTATAAATTAATCCATCAGGAAAGGCAATGCTTTAGCAATAGGCAAACCTAGGTTACCTATCAATTCACATCAGCTATGCACTCAATGCATGACATTGGCTTTGTCTTACATAACTAGTGCTTTTAGATATGTTAAAGTCTCTTCCAACTTTATCCTTCCAAGATCCTAGAGATCCTAAGCCCACCTATTGTTGTTAGGTACCATGGAGTCAGTTCCAATTCATAGTGATCCTGCATATAACAGAAGAAGCACTACCAGACTCTGTGCCATGCCTGACCCTATTATCAGTGTTTCTCTGCTATTCATAGGGTTTTCAATGGCAGATTGATTTTTGGGAGTGGGCTGCCAGGTCCTTCTCCCTAGCCTGCAGGATCTGGTGTTCCCAGGAGATCTCCTATCCAAGGACTAACCAGGCTGGCCCACCTTAGCTTCCAAGATCAGACAGTACTAGATGGCAGTGTGGGTTACAATCTGAAGAAGATAGATTGGCAGTGGCCATAAAATAGAAAATTCTTTTTATATTAGCCAATCAGATCAGAATTTACTAACTGATTTCAAGGGGCCATCTGGAATAGGTGGGAAAGTTCTGCTACCATGAGTTCTGAAAACCTCTATAAATGTGTGATAAGTCTTTGCAAATAATTATCATACATTCTTTCATTTGTTACTTTGCTATGATTTTGCTGGTTCAAAAATTTCAAAGACTTTGATTTAACCAACTATTGAATTTACAGTTATTATTTTAGATTATTGGCCTCTGGTATACAGCAAATTTGATACAGATGGCAATAGGTCTATTGCCAAAGATATGCCCTATTCAAGCCTGGGCACAGAGTGGAGCCCGGTAATTGTACTGTAATATGAATAAGAAAAAAAGGAGCTGAAATAATTCATATTATTGCTGAAATTTGTTGCCTAGGGCAAAACATAAAGGACACAGAAATGTATTCCAAAAGTCTGAAAGGGGAAAAAATAAAACACAAATATAATTAAATAATACAAATGCTTCTGGGAGATATACACACTGGAAAGGAGTGGTAATATGGATTTCAGAATGTGTTCTCACTGGGAAAGGTGGGGCCAGGTAGGACCCCATGAATGAAAGGGAAATAGTTTGGGCTGGAGACATAATTCAGTGGTACAATGCTTGCCTAGCATGCACAATACCCTGGGTATGATCCCAAAAACCATAAACAAACAAAAAATTGGGGGAGGAGGAGTTTCAAGAATGACACCTTCACAGCCAGAAGTATAAAGTCCCTGGAAGTTATGCAACACATTCTTCACAAATCATATCAATATTCACTTTCCCCCTCAGAGCAGGAAGACTCTCTGTGAGGATGTGAATCTCCTTGTTCCTTGGTCCCCTTTCCCAACCAAAGAATGAACAGAACCAGATTTCTGTTAGGATCTAGCTTCCTCTACTATGTTATTGCACAGGGAAATGTCTGCCCCCAAACTGCTTCTACTTTTTTTTTTCCAGTACTGGGGGTTGAACCCAGGGCCTTGCACCTGCATGCTTTGCAAGTGCTGGACCACTGAGCTGTGCCCCCAGCTCATTTTTGTTGTTGTTGTTGTTTGTTTGTTTGTTGAGATAGGGTCTTACTAAATTACACAGACTCCCTCTGGTCTGGAACTTGTGATCCTCCCGCCTCCGCCTCCGGAGCCGCTGGGATTACAGGCGTGCACCACTGCGCCTGGCAAACTGCTTCTACTTTTTAAACACTTGAAATTGGTTAACCAGATGGCAAAGCTGATCATTGTCTATTAATCCATTTATTGCCTCATTTAAAAAGATTAACGTTGTGTTCAACATCTATTTCATCAACTTAACCATTTGAACTGCACAGTGAGTCTTCATCAGGGCTTATTTTTTAAAGTGTACTAATGACTTATAAATACTGACATGTTCTGTAACTTCTTTGTGTATGTTCCCACTCATTTACATTAATTACTTGTAAGTAAGGATTTGGCAAGACAATGGCCCCCATAACACCTAGCAGGATTTATTACTTAGTAGTTTTAAAATATGCAATATTGATGTTGCTGCTAAAAGAAAAATATGTGTTCTTAACTTACATCAATATTATATATTTATAGTGGCCCATGAAACTGAATAGTTTGAAGTGAAACTTTTAATTAATAAACATTTGCTTATAATCCAGAAGGAATTTAGAATGAGTAAAGAAGGGGAAGAAGAAAGGAAGACAAACAGTCAAGTTATAATTTGTATTTATTTTATTAAATTCATGCCTAGATATAAAATAACTGGCAGAAATAAGGAACTGTAATAGGTCCATGCAGTATAGCTTAGTCATCAACTCTTAAGAAGAGTACAGTGTGGTGAATTTGAGTAACCTAATTTAGTACATTGAAATAGATAATGAGGTCTTCTCATATTTTCTCATTACTTTGCATTTAGCAAAGCATGTTAACCATTTTTATTTTCTTATATTAGTAAGCCTACATTAAAAATATGGAAACTAAGTCTCATAAGGGCTGGGATTTAGCTCAGTGGGTAGAGCACTGTGCTGCAGTCTCTGAGGTCCTGAGTTCAATTCCCAGCACCGCAAACATGGGAGAAGGGCCTGGCAATCCACTCCCAAGGCAATCCCAAAGCACTCAGCCATTGAAAACCCTATGAGGGTCGCTATGAGTCGGATACCAACTCAACTGCACCTAACAACAACAACAACAAGTCTCATAAGGAAGAGTGACATTTCAAGACAAGTTGCCATTTGTATACTACAATGTCAAATATTTTCAGGAAGACGTATCAACTAGTACAGCAGAATTAAAGGATCTATAATGCTATTACTCTGACAGTGAATGCTATATAACTGAGAAGTTTTCTCTTTCTATTTGGGTCCTGGAAACTCAGAACTAAGTTGGAAACTCAGCTTTAAGAACCATGTTGACCCTTGTGATGTACATATTAATGTTATTTTCTCTTGCTTTCTGTTATTAAACCTTTATATTTAATTATTTACTTGTTCTGTATTCCACATTTATTTGATAGAGTATTTTTGACTCACTCCTAAACTTTTATGGTATAAATTGATTTAATGAATAGTCAATATGTAAGTGCATATATCTACACACTCACTCTGTAAATGTGGACAGACAGTGACTTCCACTAGGAAATAGATGTTTATTTAATTTAGACGTAAAAAATAAGTTTGATAAGTCACTGACTGCAATGACTACAG
>VMDO01015893.1:0-17478 GCA_007922755.1 Pedetes capensis
TCAATTCCTGGAGCCTTGTGTTTCACCAGTTCTTTCAAGGCAGCTTCCACTTCGTCCTTCAACACCATTGGTTCCTCTTCATATGCAACCTCTTGGAATGGTTGGTCATCTACCAATTCTTTCTTGTATAATGACTCTGTGTATTCTTCCCATCTTCTTTTGATGTTTCCTGCATCATTTAATATTTTCCCTATAGAATTTTTCACTACTGCCATTCGAGGCTTGAATTTTTTCTTCAGTTCCTTAAGCTTGAGAAACACAGAGCGTGTTCTTACTTTTTGGTTTTCTGCCTCCAGCTCCTTGCACATGTCATTATAATATTTGTTTTTGTGTTCTCGGGCTGCCTTCTGAAATCTTCTGTTTAGTTCCTTAACTTCATCATGTCTTCCTTTTGCTTTAGGTGCTTGACGTTCGAGGGCAGGGTCCAGTGTCTCTTTTGACATGTAATTTGGTCTTTTCTTTTTTTCTGTCTTTTAAAGAACTTTTTGCTTCCTTCTTGAATGATATCTTTTATGTCATGCCACAACTCATCTGGTCTCCTGTCATTTCTGTCTAATGCCTTAAACCTATTTGTGAGGTGGTCTCTGAACTCAGGTGGGATATACTCAAGGTCATACCGTGGCTCTTGTAAACTTATTCTAACTTTCTTCAGCTTCAGTTTGAACTTGCATATGAGAAGTTGATGGTCCGATCCATAGTCAGCACCTGGTCTTGTTTTGACATTTTGTACAGAGGTTTTCCATCGTCTCTTTCCACATATGTAGTCAATTTGATTCCTGTATGTTCATTTGGCTCAGTTGGTAGAGCATTGCGCTGCAGTCTCTGAGGTCCTGAGTTCAATTCCCAGCACCGCAAAATGGGAGAAGGGCCTGGCAATCCACTCCCAAGGCAATCCCGAAACAGTCAGCCATTGAAAACCCTATGAGGGTTGCTATGAGTCGGATACCGACTCAATGGCACCACCACCACCAACTACAACATGTTCCATCTGGTGAAGTCCATGTGTATAGTCTCCATTTATGATGTTGAAAAAATGTATTTGCAATGAAAAGGTCATTGGTCTGAAAAAATTCTATCATGTGATGTCCAGCTTCGTTTCTGTCTCCAAGACCATATTTTCCAACTACTGAGCCTTCTTCTTTGTTTCCAACCTTTGCATTCCAGTCACCAGTGATTAGCAGTATGTCTTGATTGCATGTTTGATCTATTTCAGATTGCAGAAGCTCATAGAAGTCTTCCCTTTCTTCATTTGTGGCCTTAGTGGTGGGTGCATAAATTTGAATAATAGTCATATTAACTGGCCTTCCTTGTAGGCGTATGGATATTATTCTATCACTGACAACATTGTATTTCCTGACAGATCTTGAAATGTCTTTTTTGATGATGAATGCAACTCCATTTCTCTTTAGTTTATCATTCCCAGCATAGTAGACCATATGATTATCTGACTCAAAATGGCCTATGCCGGTCCATTTTAGCTCACTGATGCGTAGAATGTCAATGTTTATGTGCCCCATTTCTCTTTTAACAATTTCTAATTTGCCTAGATTCATACTATGTACATTCCATGTTTCAATTATTAATGGATGTTTACGGTTGTTTCTCCTCATTTTGAGTCATGCCACATCAGCAAGTTGAGCACCCTGGGCCTTTACTCCATTTCCATCATCACGGTAGACTCTGCTTGGAGGAGGCAATTCTTCCCCAGTAGTCTTTTGAGTGCCTTCCAACCTGGGGGCCTCATTTTCCGGCACTATATCTGACAGTGTCTCTTTGCTATCCATAGGGTTTTCAATGGTTAGTTGTTTCGGGAGTGGCTCGCCAGGTCCTACTCCCTAGTCTGTCTTAGTCTGGAAGCTCAGCTGAAAACCTCTCCACCATGGGTAACCTTGGTCATGTCCGAGGTTACAGTGGCAGAGCTCTCAGCCTCATTGCAACACAGAAGCCCCCACAGTGTGGCAAACTGACAGACGTGTGGGGGAACTAAAATAAAGATAAAAGTGAAATTTTATTAAATAGACTTGAAAATGGAACTGTCACTCTCTCATTATTCTTATAAACAGCACATATAAGATAGAGAATATTAAGGATTTTGTCTTCCTTGGAAATTTGGTGAAAGAGAGAGGGTATATTAGTCAGCTGGTGCATTGCTGTGGCAGAGAAACCAATTGAAGCAAACTTATGGAAGGAAATGTTTATTGTGGGGTCATAGTCAGAAGATCATAGGCCATAATGGTGAGAAGGCAGGCAAAGCAGTGGCAGTTAGCAGATCCTATGGCAGACAAGCTCACTTCATGGAATATCAGGAACCAAGATCAGAGAGAGTGACCAGAACTATAGGACTGGGTAAAAACATGACAGAGGAAATATCACAAGGGCAACATAATATTGAGGTTGTTTTTCATAAGTCTGGTTAAATATAGCAAGCAACAACCAATACTCAGCCTCAACATTATGATGTCCTCATGGTATTTCCTCTGCCAGTTAATTTGTCTATTACTTTTGAATTCAGCTTCACTCAAATTTTTAGGACATGGACAAACCACAGACAAGCTCTTTGCTAGAATATAACATGAATCACTTTTAGTCCTATTCCCAATGGAGTCCTCATTTTCCTCTGAAATCCTGTCAGCCCTATCCATATTTCTATTGGCAGCAGTGTTCTGGTCTTCCAAATACTCTCGAGAACCACTGCTTGAACTCTTACAGCATTCATAGATTTCTGTTGCCTCCATCTCCAAACTCTTCCAGACTCTTTCTGCAAACAAGACCACATGGCTAAGTTTCTGCATGAAAATCACCTAATTCTCTGGCACCAACTTTCTGTATTAATCTGTTTGTATGTCACTGTGGCAGAGAAACTGACCAAAGCAAACAATGGGAAGAAAGATTTATTGGGGGCTCACAGTTAGAAGATCAGTCCACAATGATGGCAGGGCATAAGTGGCAGTCCCAGGGGCAGAGCACCTGGAAGCAAGAGCTTCATAAAGAATTGTTTTCATGTAAAACCCACAGGAAGTAAGGAGACAGGACAGGTTAGCAGAAAGCTTCTTTGAGCTTTCTAGTTCTTTTCCTAGCTTCCTGAGTTGAACATATAGCTCATTTATTTTCATTTTTGTCACATACACATAAGGATGGAATTTCTTCTCTCAATATTGTTTTAGAACATGATTCAAGAAATGCTTTCCAAAGGGAGATGGGTCATCATAACACAGAGACACCTGCATCTCCATGTTCAATGCAGTGCTTTTCACAATAGCAAGGATATGGAATCAACCAAAGTGCCCTTAAACAGAATAATGGATAAAAAAACTTTGGTATATATGCACAATGGAATACTATTCAGCAATCAAGAAAAATGAAATAAGGTCATTCGCAGCAAAATGGATGGAGAAAATTATTTTAAGTGAATGAACACAAGCTCAGAAAGAGAAACACCACATGTTCTCACTCATATGTGGGAGCTGATTCAATATTATATGAAGGAATAATCCTATTCAAAGGTCATATCAAAATAAAAGGGGGGGAGATAAGAATGGTGTCAATTTAAATGGTCTAGAAAATGCATGTAATTGTTCTAACAAGATAAAAACAAAGACCACTACAGGAAAAGTTTCTATCTTAAACAGAACTAGAACCCAAGGACATATAGAAAAATATTACCAAGTAAAAGTTAGAGAAGACTTAGATGGGGATGGGGGGGAAGCATAGGGGAGGGTAAGGGGTAACCTATATGAATAAAGTTCATCAAAATGCATATATGGAAATGTCACAATGAAAAGCATGTCAGAATGAATCACATTAAGGTGTACATTAAAATTTTCCAATAAAAAATAAAAAAGAAATGCTTTCCAGTACTTGGATTACATATTTTCTCTTTAATTCATGGTTTATTTAAACATTAGTTGTTAGTTTACAAACCCTTTTATCTCTCTTTTAATTGTTGATATCCAATTTAATTGCTTTCAGTCAAAAAAATCTTACACATGAACACGAATTTCCTGAAATTCACAAGATTTACATGGTAGCTTCAAAATTAGTCAGTGTTTGGGTATGTTCTCAAGTGAAATGAATAGTCTCCTTTTTAGCGTCAGGATTTTTAACCACATTTTTTTCAAATTGATTACAATCTTACAAATTTTTTTATTTTCTTAATCTATCACCTTCTGAAAGATATATCCTAAAATCTACTGTGGTAGAATTATTTACTCTTTTTATAATTCTGTATAAACTTTGAGAGTCTGGTTTTAGAGCATTCAGATCGATGATTGCTGATTCTTCCTGGAAAATTGTTTCTTCTATCATTTTGTAGCATTTCTCTTAATCTTAGAATTCCTCATTTTAATTCTATTGTCCAATATCAATATAAACTTTTTTATTAGGTTTCTTTTAGAATACATTTTCCCAGTATATCTTTTATCATTTTAATAATTTTGGATTTTATTTTAGTGTATTTTATGTAAGACACATGTATCCGGATAATGTTTTTGTTTTTATAGTTCAATTAAATAGTGTGTGTGATGGATGAGTTTAATTTGCTTATATTTATTATGTTGTTGTTGTTGTTAGGTGCCGTCGAGTCAGTATCCGACTCATAGCGACCCTCATAGGGTTTTCAATGGCTGACTATTTCGGGATTGCCTTGGGAGTGGATTGCCAGGCCCTTCTCCCATTTTTGCAGTGCTGGGAATTGAACTCGGGACCTCAGAGACTGCAGCGCAGCGCTCTACCAGCTGAGCTAAATCCCAGCCCATATTTATTATGATGAGTGATGTATTCAGGCTTATTTTTGCTAGCTTATTTTGTTTTTATAATTTGTGTTTTTCCTCTTGCTTCTGTATCCTTTCTTACTTTTTGTGATTAATGAAATTTTTTCAATTTTCTCATCGTACTAATTTCAGAGTTATAGCTTATCGCCCCATTCTTAGAAGTTATCCTTTAATTTTTACCACAAACATTTAAATATTGAATATAAACATATTAAATAACATGTAAATTAACTTAGTCTGCATTTTCCCCCAAGGAAAACCAAATATATGTATATATGTATGTATATGTGTGTGTGTGTGTATAATATATATATATATATATATATATATATATACACACACATATATATATATATATATATATATATACACATATATATATATATATACATATATATATATATATATATATATATATATATATATATATATATACACATATATATATATATGTATATATATATATACACACACACACACACACAAACACACACACATGTTGTGGTTAGATGCTATTGAGTCTTGTTTGACTCATGGTGACTCTCATAGGGTTTTCAATGGCTGATTGTTTTGGTATTGCTTCTGGAGTGGATTGCCATGTCTTTCTCCTGTTTTTGTTGTGCTGGGGATCGAACCTGGGTCCTCAGAGAGCGCAGTGCAGCACTCTACCAACTGAGTTAACTCTAGCTGCTACCTATATGTGTGTGTGTGTGTGTGTGTGTGTGTGTGTGTGTATACATACATACACACATACCTATGTATGGCTTAGGGGCTGGGATTTAGCTCAGTTGGTAGAGCGCTGCGCTGCAGTCTCTGAGGTCCCGAGTTCAATTCCCAGCACCACAAAAATGGGAGAAGGACCTGGCAATCCACTCCCAAGACAATCCCGAAACAGTCAGCCATTGAAAACCCTATGAGGGTCGCTATGAGTCGGATACCGACTTGACGGCACCTAACAACAACAACAACAATATATGGCTTGCTGCTGTACCACTGTGGCTCAGATCACCCCCTGGGAATACCAGGTAGTGCAGGCTTGGGAGAAGGACCTGACAACCCACTCACAAAACAATAGTGCCAGAGATGGCAGTTTTGGGTAGTGTTTCATTTATTGTACATAGGGTCACTATGAGCTGGACCCAACTTGAAGGCACCTAACAACAAGTATGTGTGTGTGTGTGTGTATATATATATATATATATATATATATATATATATATATATATATGGCTGGAGTTTAGCTCTGTTGGTCGCGTGCTGCTTCTCTGATGACCTGGGTTCGGTCCTCACCACTGCAAAAAGAGAAGGACATGGCACTCCACGCCAGAAGCAATCCGGAAACAGCCATTGAAAACCCTGTGAGGGCCTCTATGAGTTGGACTTGACTCAAAGGCACCTAACAACAACAACAACAATACACACACACACACACACACACACACACACACACACACACACACACACAGAGTTTGTTTTGCTTTGTTTTGTTTTGTTGTTTAAGGCAGGATCTCACTGTGCAATCCAGGCTGCCTTGGAACTCGGAATCCTCCTGCCTCAGCCTCCTGAGTGCTGGGATTACAGATGCTCTCCATCACACTTGCTGGAAAAACTAAATATTTTAGTACTGTAACTACATTAAAAATTCTTCCTCTGGCTTTTAATACTATTACTACACTGAGTTTTAGTTTCACCTGTTTGCCGAATTAATAAAACTGGATTTTATTCATATTGCTGTTTTGTTTTTGGTGAATAAATGGTTATATTAACCAATGCATTATACTTTAGCTTTGCACACAATTGCTGCTTGCATCCCACTCTTTCCTTTGGTTTATTTTTCTTCTTGGTAAATTTCATCCTTTCATGCTTCTTTCAGGGAGGGTCTATGGTTAGTTATCTTTTGTAGTTTTTGAACTGAAAATAGCTTTGTTTTGTCCTCACTCTGGAATAATAGTTTAGTGAAGCATAGAATTCCAGGTCAACAGTTTTCGTTCTTATTTTTCTTCTGTTCACCATTGTAAAGATATTACCAGCTAGACTTTTGCCTCAGTTGTTGCTTGTAAGAAATCTGTTGCACTCATTAGCAACATTTTTGTAAATGAGCAAATAATTTCTTCTGCTAGCTTTTAACATTTTATTTTTAATCTTTGAGGTCTTGAAGTTTCACCAAGATAGATTTAGTTGTGGATATTCTTGGCCCACAAAACCTACTTTCCAGGAAGCCTCCTGCCTTTCTATAATTCCAAAGCTATTTTGTTTGCCTTATCATATCTGGTGGAATTCCTCCCAGGTGAGGGCTGGACGCTTTGCAGGCTGCACTTCAGCCACAAGTACACATTCGCTCTCCTTCTCCGTCCTAACCTGTCCTGTCTCCTCACTTCCTTTGGGTTTTGCATGAAAACCACTCCTTTATGCAACTCTTGCTTCCAGGCCCTCTGCCCCTGGGACCAGGCTGTCACTTGCTCAAAACCATAGGCTGGTGACTATGCTGCAGCGGCCCCTGACCAGCCTGTTTCACCCCGACAGGTAGGATGTGCCAGTAGGTCCAAGCTCCAAGCCCTGGACATCTCCCTTCCCCAGACACCCCTCCAGTACCCCCCCCCCCCCCCCCCCCCCCCCCCCCGGGCCCCCCCCCCCCCCCGTGGCCCTCAGCGGGTGGCTCTCACTGCCTTCCCGCACAGGGTTTGCCAAATTCTGAAGGTCTGCAGGCCAGGAGGGGCGCATCTCTCCAGCGCCCCCTTCAGCTCCTTGGGTTGACGTTCCAGCCTCAAGTCTGGTTGAACTTCGCCTTCTCCATCTATCTGCCCATGGGAGCGTGGGAGCCTGGTCTCCCCATCTTTCCAAGCCCTCTCCTGGCACGGACTCTCTGCCCTCCTCTTTGCGGGCCTCCTCTTCTTGGTTCTTAATAGCCCTTTCTTTCTGGACAACCTTCCTCTTGCATTTCAAAAACTTTGGCTTTCAGGAGTATTGTTTCTGATCTGGGATCCAGAGCTTACTTTGGAAGTGAGAACTGAACACTGACTATTTCTTTCTTTCTGTTTCAGCTGCCCTCATTCTCCTTCAGCTTCTGTGGGAGCCGAACAAGGAAGGGAAAAAAAGCAAAGCACAGACATTTGTGTTTCTCACCACACCAATGACACCACACTGGCACGGAGCCTGGATGACTGTGTATGCTGTGTGCGTTACCAGTGGACTTTCCATAATTATAAGGTATTTTCCCAGTGGCATTTGCCGGTGCAGGTCTCATTGTCACAGATATTTTTCTGGGTATTAATGATCGCTGACTTCCCTGAGCTAAGTGCTCTGCAGTCCCAAACCCATTCCCTACACAGATACCCAGTGTCTAGGGGCTCAGGCTCGTTAATTTCTCCCAAAGACCTGGGTGAAATTTGTACTAATACAATTCTGGGGAACCCACTTTTTCTGGAATAAAGTCACTGCAACCCTGCAGACTTATCCTTCTCTATACACTATTATTGAGTTACATTTAAATAAACTCAGACATCCTTCCAATTTGTCTATTATCTTTGTTTTGTTTATTTGCTTTTCTTTCTCTCAAAAATCTAGAATTATAGTATTTGAATTTCTGTTTTCAAAACCAAAAACCAAAGCCAGGCACTATGGTGCATGTCTATAATTCCAGCAACTTGGGAGGCTGAAGCAGGAGGAATGTGAATTCGATGACAGGGCAACCTGTGGAACTTAGCAGGACCTTGTCTCAAAATAAAATATAAAAAAGCGGGTTGCAGGGTGCAGCTCAGGGGTACAGCACTTGCCTAGTATGCATGAGACCCTGGGTTCAGCCCCTAGTCCTGCAAAAATGAATGAGAACAACAACAAAAAATAAAAGAAAGCTGGTGAGTACAGATTCCTCTTGCATTTTTGCAAAGCCTGCTGTGCTCATTCCAGAGTAGGTGCTTGAAAAAATATAAATGAGCTGTCCTCTGGCCTCTAGTATTCTGAAATATTCCACCCCTTGATCTTACTTATTTTACCTAAGATTTTCCATGCACACCATCCAGGGTTTCAGACTGTTGGTGCCAAAAAGTCAGAAACTGAGGCAGGGCTTGATTTAGGCTCAGTTGTTGGTTTTCTGAGCCAGGGCCCATGTGGAGTAGGTAGAGGTGAGGAGATAGGGCCAGGGCATTGGGGGAAAGGGTGAAGAGCAGCCCTGGGAGAAGGAGAGGACCTGAAGCCTCCAGTTCAAGGACGCACCTGGAAATTAAAAAGCAATATGAAATTGGCAAGCAGTATGAGAATATGGAGGCAGAGCCTAGAGGATCTGTAGATGGACATGGAGAGGTGGCAGTGATTGCTGAGCCCTCCTGCATGGCCCTCAGAAGGTGGCAGGGATGCCCAGTGCTCAGCCTGCCCTCATCAGGGCCTTCTGTGCACAAGAGCTCCACCTTCCATCTTCTTCCACTGCTGGGCTCCTTGGGAGGATTTGGTGGGTGAGGAGTGGAGTCCAAGGAGGAAGGACATTGTGGCATGAGTGGAGCCTGTTTGAAGAAGTCCCCAAGTCGAAATGTAAAAATCTTGTATTAATCATGTGGTGTGTTGCTGTGACACAGAAACTGACCGAAGCAAATTCATGAGAGGAATTATTTATTGGGGGCTAATGGTTAGAGGATTTTAGTCTGTAGAGGTAGAAGACATGGCATCAGGATAGGCATGGTGGGGCCTGTGGCACAGAACCTCACATCATGGGGATCAGGAGGCAGAGAGCAGAAAGAGCAACCAGACCTGGGTCTGGGTAAAAACCTTAAAAGGCCTGCCCAGAGTCACTTACTTCTGCAAAGGTAGATCCTACTTCCCAGTTTCTACAGCCTCCACAGGCAAAGCCAAAAGCTGAGGACCAAAAATTAAAGTACATGACCTTTGGGGGACATTTTAGATTCAAATCATGACACTCCACCTCTGGCCCCAAAGGTTCATGGCCATCTCACAATGCAAAATGCATTATGTAAAACTCTAAGAGTCCTCAAAGTCTTAACAGTCCTAACGATGTTCAAAAGTCCAAGCCCAAAGTCCCCACTGAGACTCAAGGCAATGTTAGCTGTGAACCTGTGTAAAACAAAAAACTGGTTACATATGTCCAACATACAATGGCACAGAGTAAGCATTGCCATTCTGAAATGGAGGAATAGGGGCACAGAAAGGAAAGACTGGTCCGAAGCAAACTGATATCCTTCTGGAGAAACAAATCCTGTGTCTCAATATGGCATCTGGCACATATGACATCTTTTGACATTTGGTATCTGGTATCATCTGGACTCAAACAGGTTTGCATGGCTCCACCCCCATGGCCCATTTGCATCACATAAGACCTTTTGGGCTGGCTCCTTTCATTGCTTGTAGCTTTCCTTGGCAGATGTTTCACATTGCTAGCCTCTACCATCAAAGCTTCATGTATGAGCAATTTGGGGGATCTCCACAGGGCACTCCACAGGGATCTCCACAGGGATCTCCACCTGGTACACATTATCTGGCCTCACAGACTATCTTCTGGAACATTGATGGCAGCCTTCATTATCCCTTAACTTTAGCAGCATCATGTGTCTGTTGCCAAGGGTTGCTGCTAGCTCAAGAGGTAGCTTCACCCTTTTGAACCACAGCTGCAACAGTGGCCTCCATGTGCTTAGGCAAAGAAACCACTTTCCCAGGCAGCTCCTTTATAGCAGGACATCCTGGAGGCATTTATTTTTCAACTGCCCTCTTTTCAAATGAAAATGTTTTAAGTGAGTTTCGCATTTCATGCTCTAAGGTCTGGCTGAATCCTGTTTTGCCCCAAGAGATTTCTTGTATCTTCTCTTTAATGGAGTTTATCTCTTCAACAATTATCGCCTCCTTACCCAAACAAGCCATGTCCACAGTAGTCTTAGACAAGCCAGGTCTTTTTTCCTCTTTAAATTGCACATTTTCCAAATATTTTCTTCTTTACCTTTTGCCTCATTTTTTCTTTGTAAATCTTGCTAAACACAGCAAGCAACAAATCAATATACAGCCTCAACATTATGCTGCCCTCATGATATTTTCTCTGCCAAGTTAATTAGTCCATTACTTTCAAATTCAGTCTCCCTCAAATCTTTGGAACATGGGCAAACTGCACACATGATATTTGCTAGAACACAACATGAATGCCCCCAGTCCTCTGCCCAATGCCGTCCTCATTTTCCTCTGAAATCCTTTGAACCTTGTCCATGTTTCTATTGGACTTCATGTTCTAATCTTTCTTACTTCCATCACAACTGTCTCTCATGCTCTGCATCCAGCATACCAGAGCTTCTCTTGCCCACATCTCCAAACTGCTCCAATCTTCTTCCACAAACAATTTCCAACAGCCTAAGAACCACATGGTCATGTTTCTGCAGAGCAACAACCCTACTCTC
Organism: Pedetes capensis; assembly: GCA_007922755.1. NCBI lineage: Eukaryota > Metazoa > Chordata > Mammalia > Rodentia > Pedetidae > Pedetes > Pedetes capensis. The sequence goes on from VMDO01015893.1 coordinate 11,156, forward strand.
TGGTACCAATTTTCTGTATTAGTTAGGTAGTATGTCACTTTAACAAAGAAACCAAGTGAAGAAAATTTATGGGAGGAAATATTTTTTGGGGGATTATAGTTAGAGAATTTTAGTTCATAGATGTGGAATGTGTGGCTGCAGGGCAGGTCTGATGGGCCCTATACTACAAGACCTCATATTTTGGAAATCAGGACCCAGAGAGCAGAGAGAGCACCTGGACGTGCAGGTTCAGGTAAAAACATCCAAAAGCCTGCCTGGAGTGGCCAAGCATTAAAGTACATGACCTCTGGGGAACATTTTAGATTCTAAGCATGACAGATTCTCTTATTCTTAGAAAATAAAGTCATTTGATGGCCATGGTGTTTAATAACCAGGAACTGAACATTTTTGGGGATATTATGTACACACAGGATAGTTAGTCACTTTATTCCTTATTCCCTCAGAATTCATTTTGGTAACTGCTTATATACTCTCTCTCCTTTTCCCTTGGAAACATGGACAAGTCTTACTATCAGGCAATCTGAGAGCGTGAATGGCTATGATGATTATTGTTATGTGGGAACCTGCAGTTTCAAGTCCTGGTATTCATATCAAAACTCATATGCATTTAATCCACTGGATTTTCCCCCAAGATCTTTGTAGAAGGGTTTTAGTGTAGTGTATTATATCTAGAACATTGTATCCACATGGCACATAGATTACTTTTAATGCATTAATTTTAATCTTGTAAGACTTTAGATTATGTTCTTTTGGGCTTTGTGGTTTTTCATTTTGCTTTGATTTTTGTTTTGAATAGATCCTGCTTACATGAGTCTATAATATGATGAGTAGGAATGAGTTTAGTTGCTCATCATTTTAAAGGCATTGCTCTATATTTGGACCTCCTAGTTATCTTAATAGTTAGCAAAGGTAATAATGCCATTATGCAGCATTCAGAAATCAGGACAAAAATTTGGAATCTTTTCCCCCTCTCCTTGTTAAATCATCCCAAATATAACTTACATACTCAAAGGTTAGGGAAGGCTCCATGAAACCAGGTCTGCTAGGTACGGCTATTAGCAAGGTTAATCTGTGGTAGTGTGAATTGACCCTGGAGACTGCCTGGTATGAACAAGATTCTACTGCCCATCAATGGTGAGGCTTGGGACAAGTTACTTACCTTCCCTAAGGCTGAATTTCCTCTTCTAAAACGAGAATGATATTAATGCCTAATGCACAAGAAGTAATTTCAGGATTGTTGTTGTTGTTAGGTGCTGTCGAGTAGGTATCCTACTCATAGCAACCCTTCGTACAATAGGCGAAAAACTATTGTCAGTACTTCTCTGCTGTTCATAGGGTTTTCAATGGCAGATTGATTTTTGGGAGTGGATTACCGAGTCCTTCTCCCAAGCCTACAGCACCTGGTGTTCCAGGTGATCTCCCATCCAAGTACTAATCAGGCCCGACCCTGCTTAGCTTCCGAGATGTAATGGGATCAGATGCCACAGGGCTACGGCTGCAGACAATTTCAGGATTATATAAGAATAATACTTATTTTAGGGAATCAAAGTTAAGTAAGTTATCAAGAAGAATGAAAAGATTATTTATGCAAAGGTGTTTATTTTACCATAATTCATATAAAAAAATGGAAAGTCAGGTAAATTCCAGCAGTAAGAGAATCACTTAAGCACATTATTGAATAGTTTTTTGGCAGCATATTTTTTTTTGCAGCCATTACATGAACATTCATAAATATTATACAGCAAAATAAAAGGAGCAGAAGTCCCTAAAAAACATAAATTGAAAACTTATGAAAAAAATTTATATGTAGCACTATAAAAACATGTTGTTCTTGTTGTTGTTAGGTGCCCTCCGATAGGGTCCTACTCATGGCAACCCTAAATATAACAAATGGAACATTCCCCGACACTGTGCCATGCCCAGCACTATGTTAGTGCTTCTCTGCTATTCATAGGGTTTTCAATGGCTGATTGTTTCAGGATTGTTTTGAGGGTAGGCTTCCAGGTCCTTCTCCCTAGCCTGGGAATACCCTGGTATTCAAGGACTCCCATTCAAGGACTAACCAGGTCAACCCTGCTTAGTTTCTGAGATCAGACAGGATCAAATGCTGGGGTGGTATGGCAGCAGACATAAAAACATATAAAATATAAATATAAAATAAGTATGAGGGTTTACAAAATGCTAATACTGTGGTTGAGTCATATCTTTCTTATTAAGAATTTCTATTACATTGTTATATTGCTTTTATAATTAAAACACAGAAGAATTCGTCATTACTTTTATTTTTCCCATTTATGAAACAATGGTTAGTTTAGAAAACATAGATAATGCAGAAAATTGTGAAGAATAAAATTAACTTTAATGCTACCATTAGTATTTTAACTTACATTGCTTCTTTCAGCTGAATACATTATATATGATATATATTTTTGTATGTATACATATAACTTAGGTGAACGAATTAGCATTGCTTTACTTTCACTTTACCTCTCTGCCTGCTTCTGAAGTTGTTGCTTTTGCATCTCTCTTCTATCTTTGATCTTTCCAGGCAAGCCTATTCTCCCTTTCCTGGGAGCTTTAAATTCCTATGTCTTATTGAGAACACCAAGCAGCCAGTCCTTTGAAATGTTCTTGTGTTTCTTGTCAAAAATAATCTTCAGAAGTGAACTCTTGACTCCAACACTTGCAGCTACTACTCTTTTTCCCTGTGGGGCTGTCCTTTCCTCCTAGATTCCATGCCATTATTGTGATAAGTTTCTCTTTAGTTATCACTTAATTAAGTGAGATCCATCCAGACCTTGGTCTCATGCACCTACCTTGCATCAATGAAGACTTCTCCCAAGTGGAAAGTAATTAAGGAGTCTAATGCACTCAGTTCCCTTTTGTAATAGGCAATTGTCTGGTTAGGTACTTCTGGATTCAATTGTATCCACCTGTTCTATGCCCAGTTTTCTCAGAATTAAGGAAACACTTATATTTTGTATAAATAGAGGCTGTCTTCAATAGATACAAAAGTAAAACACTTAGCCCAGGGTATACCATGGCTCTTCCTATCTTGGATCTTACATTTTATGTGAAAGGAGCTATGTACTTGTGGACAAAATATATTCTCTCTGACTTCTTACTGCGGTCTCAAACAAAGATATGAAGACATTGCTTGAGTGGAAGGTTTTGGTAGATGCCTGTGATTCATATCATCAGAGAATTGGCTGTAGGTCTAGGGGGGTCTTTATCTTGGTACCAGAGCTGAGCTAGAAAGAAGTCCTCCATGAATGCACAGGAAACTCTGCCCATAAAACAGACCTTTTTCTCCATTGAGATGGCAACTTTGGACAAGTGCAGAAAGAGAATACTAATAATGAATGGATCACTGAATGGGTTTGATGAGCACAAATATGTGTGTCATAAGTCATAAAATTAACTTTAATGCTACCATTAGTATTTTAACTTACATTGCTTCTTTCAGCTGAATACATTATATATGATATATATTTTTGTATGTATACATATAACTTAGGTGAACGAATTAGCATTGCTCAGTAGTAATATCTACACAGATGTTCTTTTTCATCTCCTTCTTTCCTTTCTTCCTTTCTTTCTCATCATGGATGTCCCAGCAAGTGGGGGAAGTTTGAACCTTCTTCCCACATACTTTGTGAAAGGTAAACTTATATTTCAAAGAGTAAGGGCATGTAGAAACCTGTTTTGCTTCTCAATCCAGTTGCAACAAAATATGCTGGGCGATCATTTTTAGGAATGCCTTTAAGAAATTTCTAAAAGGTTCCTGTGATCCTTGGAATTCAGAGCTGCTTTAATTTTTTCTGGTTATTGTGAAAGGACTGTGGCTGAACACTTAAAGTTGGAGGTCTCTGCTTTCAATTTAAATGCTTTGTTAAATATGCACTTGAAAAAATGATGGCATCTGGTCTTTCCTAATTTATCACTTAACTTTCAAAAATGATGGAAAAATACACAGATTTTTCTTAAAATTAACTCACAGAAACTTTGAAGAATTTTAGCAAACTTTAAGGTTAGTGGAAATGGATTTGAGAATGAGAATTGATAGCTTACTCACTGATCTATTTGTTAAGGCACAGCATGCCTCCTCAAAAAGTTGATGGCAGTAAGGAAGCACAATACTTTATCTCCTCCCCTTACCCTGTACTGTGACCCCTGACTCAGGGCAAGAGTTCCACTCAAAGAGAAAATCAGATGGCCCTCTCTTTACTACATGGATATCCTTTCCTGCCATACATGTCCACATCACTTCCTGAACATCCACGGGAATAGAAGGCAGGCCAGTAGTGATACATTGGATTCAGAGGGATGCAAAATAGGGTAGTACGTTAATGTGTTTTCTGATGGTGAAAAAAATCCCAGAGGCTGGGTACTTTATAAAGAAAAGCAGTTTATTTAGCTCACAGTTTTGGAGGCTGAAGATCCAGGATTGGTTGGCCTCATCTGTTCGACATCTGGAGAGGGCTTTGCAGCCAATGGCATCACGATTGCGGAAATAGGGCAGGGAGAGATCACCTGGTGACATGGGAAGCCACTGAGAGCCAGGGGTTAGGCTCACCATTTTAAAACAATCTGCTCTTGTAGAAACTAACCAGGGTTCCATGAGAACTATATTAATTCCTTCCAAGAGCAGTGCCTTTGGATTGCCTAATCATCTTCCATGAAGCCCCAGCTCTTGATGGTTACACTGCCTCCAAACACCACCACACTAGAGACCAAGCACCCACCCAGGGACATTGGGGGATGTTTTCAAGCCATATGCAGACCACAGAGGAGAGGTTTTTGTAGATGCCTGTGATTCATTTTGTCAGAGAATTCAGCTTTGTACCAGAGCCTCTAACAAATACATAGGAGCCTCTGCCCATGAAACAGGCCTTCTACTAAAGGTGGGAAGATGGCTTAAGCCACTAAATGGAATATGCAGGAAAACCCTTAAGGTATCATGCAGGCTGAAGCTAAGCCTATGAATCAGAGACCAGTGTTTTGTTTCATTTATAGTATCAAAGATAAGGGGGAAAGCTGAAAGACAAAACGAGGCAGAAAGCAACCTGCTGCAAGTGCACACAGCCAGGGAGGGCAAGGCGGCCTGTGAGTCAGACGGATCAGAGGCAAAGAGTCAGAGTCAGGCCCCCGAGGCAGAGGACTGGCTCAGAGCATCCTGTGCTGAGAGCAGAACAGCTCCTTCTGGGGAGGGAAGATTTCTACACTCCTTCGGCCAACAGAGATGCTCAATCTCTTAAAATGACCCAGAAGTAAATTCTCTGCAGAGTTAGATGGCCAGCCAGAGGAATCAGGAGATTCCCTTTGCAGGAAAACAGAGCCACACATGTTTGCTGACAGCTTGTTTATGAAGCTCATGGGCAAAAATATTTTGGATGGGTCTCCATGGACAGACGACTTTAGTTATCTGGCATCTGCACAGAATGATTCATTCTGGAGACCAATATGATTTTGGCAATCCAGAGGACTACTCATTTAGGCTTTACTGTTTTTTTTAAAGACTCTTGACCCCAATACCCTAATCTCAGCTCTCTGAGGTGGGCAAAGCCCCTTAGACTCGAACTCCCTTTACCAGTTTCTAATAGAAAATAACTTTGGGGTAGCAAAGAATTAGAGAAGGATAAAATACACAAACCTGGTAGAAGCATATACAAATTTCTTATTATTTACCATATAGAAGAAAATTATTAGCTCTTATGCAAGGTTGTATATTATGAAATTATGCTCTATAAACTTAAAAAATAATCCAGTACCTTCTTTACACTTTGGTTGACAGTTTAAATAATGCAAATGCACAGGCATTGCACAAAACAAACTACGGGCTGATTTTCTATACATGATTTAGTAACGGAGAATGAGTCATGTTGAAAATATAATACATGCTTGTGTAATAAAGCCCTGTAATTGGAAGTTTGATGTTAGGAATATTGTTGATGCAACTATGTCTCGCCACGCTATAAGATTAACGAGTCAACTCACAAAACAATGAATTAATAACAGGCTAAAGAGTAATTTACATTTAAAACAGCAAAAATAGCAGCTATTAAAAATCACAACTGGTTCAAGATGGCAAAAATGACAAACTAATAAAATACCTATTCTTATCACAATTGGACATTTTATAATCTGTGTGTACATGCACAGTAGGACCTTTGTGAAACTGAAGCCTTATATAATGGCCATATTTTTGGATATTGATTTTAGAATCCTCAATAAAATCAACAACCACGATAATTTAGTCTATGAATACCAAGTTTTAATTATATTTAATATCTCTATTAGTAAGCTTAAACAAATAGCTTTAA
>VMDO01015893.1:17578-41541 GCA_007922755.1 Pedetes capensis
AAGGCAGAGAATTCCTGACCCCGGGGGGGGGGGGCGGGGGGGGGGGAAGAGAATTACATAATAAATACTCCTCTACCACAAGTAGAGAATTGCTCTTCAAAGTACCACATTTTTAAAGAACCATTTTTAATGAAAACTATTCTGATGATGTGTACTAATAAATTCTTTGCCTTTTAACCAGAGTATAGTCACACCAATTAAGTGGTCTTTGTCATCGCTATTAATATTAGCTGTTGCAAAATGCTGCAATGAAATGATACCCGCAAAGTTTTCCAAGAGTGGATACTTGCATCAAAATTATGTAACTATAATCTGCTCCTTAAATCCAGAGTTTTAACAGTTTTTTCCCCGATTCTCTTTCTTGCTGTCAATTTATCAATTGTCACCTCTCACTTTTCCTCCAGGACACCTTGCCCAGCTTTCTAAATTGCTGCTTCTGATCTGAATAAAAAACTACTATCCTGTAAATAGCCTGCAGCCCTAGCACTGTGATATCTGATCCTGACAGATCTCAGAAGCTAATCAGGTTCGGGCCTTGTTAGTACTTGGATGGGAGACCACTTGGGAACACCAGATACTGTAGGCTTGGGAGAAGGACCTGGCAGCCCACTCCCAAAAATCAATCTCCCATTGAAAACCCTATGAGCAGCAGAGAAGCACTGACAGTAGTGTTTCATCTGTTGTACACAGGGTTGCTATGAGTTGGATACCAACTTGATGGCACCTAACAACAACAACATCTTGTAAAGAACTACTATGTTTTAAAACATGTTGTGAGTATTCATGGGTTTTTTATAAGTAGGAAGTTTTAAAGTTATGATTCTTCTATGAATGTAATATAAGGAAATATTGCTTGGATTTTGAGGCATTGTTTTTGTTGCACAAAAGGACATTTTTGTTTACATATTTAATCAACCTTGGATTATTATTATTGATTTTTATAATAATAATACTTTTCATTTTTAATGATATTCTTCAGTTTGTAAACATTTGGATCTTTTATTTTCCCCCAAAGGGCCAAATTACTCATAGCTAGGCAGAACTAATAGTCACATTTCATTTATTTTTTCATACATAACCAATACTCATTGATGGCCTTTGTGCCAAGCACTGAGGAAAGCAAGACCTTGAGAGGTCATATAATATGGACAAAACAAATTGTCAGTAAATAAGAAACCTAGACCCAATTTTAGAGCTCTCTGTTATATAATCTGTCCATATAATATGGTGTCCAGGTGGTTGCATTCTCTAGGAGTGAGGGTAACTATTATTTAACTACTTAACTGTTTATCAGGTAAATTTTTATTATTACTTTTCTGAATTAGATACGTCTACATAAGCAGCAACTAGGCACATGCAAGCTCACAGTCTTGGCCATTTATAAAATCAAAGGCAAAATGGTCAGTCCACCAGGTTGTTGATAGAATCTGACAATGGGCCAGAATATGATCATTGTGTAATACTTATCTTTTACATACACTATTTTAAAAATCTTTGCTGTATTTACATTTGAAAACCCCAAATAGGCAGAAATGTGTCTTCGAATTCACTTTCTTGAACTTGATAGCAGGCTTTTATCTAGTTAAGGGAGAGGTGGTGGCTCCTTCCTAATGTGCAAAACCCTAAGGCTCTCCATGACCTTCTCATTGAAAATTCTATAAAATGTGGGTTGTCTGAATCTGTATAGCCTCATGGGATTCTGTGGAAATAGATATTTTTTAGAAGGTCTTAGATTCCCAAGTTTTATCAACTTTTTTCTTAGAGAATGGTTTTCCTTTAAAGGAATATAAGCCTGAGTCCTTGCCCAAATGTGCCTGTGTTAAAATTTGGGAACAAACAAGGGTCTACACTATGTCCCTTCCTGAAATGATAGAAGTCAAGGATTCTGGTTAAAAAGGGAAAGAAGAATGACATAAAATAAAGTTACTTTTACTCATACATTGGTCGTGTTGGAAATATCTTTAGGAATTGATCATTTATAATAATTGTTCGTAATGTTGATCTCTTGGTAGAATCACCTAGGAAACTCGAGAAGTTTGACCCCTCTTGAGGCTGATTTAGCTGTTCCTTTCCTACCCTTAGAAGGTGGGCAGGATTGGATCAAGAAGAGGCGACCCCTGGCTGATTGGCTACATGGATCATGATGTGCAGTGGGCTTACTATGACATTCAGAGAAAATTCAATAATATTGTGAAGGATATTTTTAAGAATAGAAGAAGAAAGATCAGGAATAAACTTTATGTTTAGAAGAAAGAAATCAGAAACTGAGAAACTGAGTTGTTACTCTCCTATTTCATATGTTGAACACTGAAAGTCAAATAAATCTGAAAAAAATATGTTGTTGTTGTTAGGTGCCATGGAGTTGGTGTCTGACTCATAGTGACCCTATGTACAATAGGTAAAAAACTATTGTCAGTGTTTCTCTGCTATTTATAGGGTTTTCAATGGCGATTATTTTTTGGGAGTAGGTTGTTGGGTCCTTCTTCCAAGCCAAAAGCACCTGGTGTTCCCAGATGGTCTCTCATCCAAGTACTAACCAGGCCTGACTCTGCTTAGCTTTCAAGATCTGACGAGATCAGATGCCACAGTGGTATGGTTGCAGGTGGGAAAAAAAGAAAAAAAAAAAAAAGGATCCCTGAATTGCCTGGCAACATGGGACATGAATAGTTTGTCTTATGATTTGATTGAAAATAGGTACTTTAATAGTTATCAACTTATTTCTTTCTGATTTAACAGTTATAGTCCTATTTTTCCCTATGACATAGGAGGTTTTACATGCTATGTTGAATGTTAACAAAGGAGTATTAACTTATTCAATTCTCAAGATGACACTGAGGTATTATTTTCCTCTGCTAATGTACAGAGCAGTTAAGGAATTTGCCTGTGATCTTTCTCTAACAGGCAGAACAAAATTTAACTCAGACTGCTGAACCTCCATTTTTAAGCACTGTGCTACTCTGCCTTGCAATTATATAAGCTATCTGGAACATAGGATTTGTGTTATTTTGAAAACATCTCTTATGCTTTCTAGCTTTTCAGAAGAAACCTCTTTTCTAAGAAATTATTATAAAACATTTACTTAAAGGGGCCAAAGAAACTGCATTTTCTGAAAATAAGGCAAGTTTTTGAATTAGCCAGTGGAGGTGAGAGATGGAGAGAGAGGTGAGATCTGATTCAGACCTAACTGCATCCAATGAGAACCACAGGCACTGGGGCTGGGATGAAGTTTTTGGCCCTTCTGTGTGCTCAGTTGTTGGGTAGAGAAAGTGTGTGGCATGAATAGTTCTTCCAGGTCTGATGTGATCACTCCAATCTTGAAACAGAGCATCTGTGATAACCTAGGGGAGACTCCAGCCTGTAGTCATGACAACAGAGTAAGAACAATTACACTGCAGATAGGGGCTATGGTAATGGTAATGGAGCTGTTAACCCTCCCTCTTGGAGGGGGTGGGGAGGATCAGAGACACTCAGAGACCCCATAAGACCTTTCCCTGAGATGCCAATCACCACTCTCTCCTGCCCTAGATGCACAGGATGCTAAGTTATATAAGAGGTAAACAATTGACTGGGCATGGGACTCCTCAGAGAGATTCTTCTTGGTGATATAGCTGCCTGTGAGGTTGCTGGGAGAAACCCACCCTCCTGTAAGTAGCCCCAACAAAGCTTCTGTAAGTAACCCCAATAAGCTCATTATCTTACCAGTTGGACTGGAGGGAATCCTTTCTCTGGTCTGTCTGAGCCCTCTCTATCTAGGGTGAATAGGAATTCCCTTTATGTTCTCCCCAGGGAAAGTTAGGTTCATGCAACAAGGTGCTTTACCCAATCACCAAGAGAATGTCAATGAGGCAACTCAGCCACATTCTCTTGTTGACAAACATAGTGACCATATTAATGTAGGTGGGTGAGAATAATTATCAAACTAAAAGTTTAATAGTAAAAAATACTGTAATAGGAAGTGTATAGAGGATTTTTAGAGCAGGGAAACTACCCTGTATAATTGTGGATATGTATCATTACAAATTAATTCAAACTCATGCAAAGTACACCACCAAAAGGGATCCTTAATGAAAATTGTGGACTCTGAGTGATAATGACATGTCAGTGTACATTCATCAGTTGCAACAACTACTCCACTCTGGTACTGGATGTTGATAACAGAGGAGGCTATAAATGTGCAGGTGTAGGAAGTACAAAAGTTTCCCCTTCTCTGTCTTGTGTGGAAAGTGATAAATCTCTTTGTTCACCATTCCCATGCTGTATACACCACCCTCCTGTTAGTCATTTATCAGATTGACTGTTGAGCTATCTGAGTGCTTATGTTCAAATAGTCTTTCTTTTACTTACTAATACCCCCCAAAATAAGAGTAGTGATGCTGGCCATTTGAATATGCTAAAGAGAAGCTGTAAAGTGCTTTTTTAAGTGAAAAGGTGAAAGTTTATCATAGGTACTTAAGTACACACACACACAAAAAAATAGTATGTTGTTTTTGTTAGGTGTTATTGAGTCGGGTCCACCTAGCCACTCTACATACAACAAAACCAAATGTTTCCCAACACTGTGCCTTGTCCAGCATTAGGTCAGTGCTTCTCTGCTGCTCATAGGGTTTTCCATGGCAGACTGTTTGGGGAGTGGGTTGTCAGGTCCTTCTCCCATTTTTTGCAGGGCTGGATATCAAACCCAGGGCTTCAGAGGGTGCAGAGCCCCACTCTACTAACTGAGCTAAAACCCAGCCCCAAACATAGTATAGTATATAGTATATACTATGAGTTGTTTAAGCATCCATTGAGGGTCCTGGAAAATCCCCCATGGATAAGGGGGTGCTATTATATAGGAGAAATCTTGATACCTTCTGCTAATTTTTTTCTGTGAATCTAAAACTGTGCTAAAAATCTTCTATTATAACAATACTATCAAACATAATGTTAAATGAAAGAAACTAAGCACAGAAAATCATATATTGTATGCTGATATTGTATGATGGTATGGAATATCCAGAATAGGCAAATCCCACACAGACAGAATGCAGATTAATGGTAACCAGGGGAAGTGGGAGAATGAAAAGTGGCTGCTTAATTGGTGTGCGGTTTCTTTTAGGGGTGATGAAAATGTTCTGAAGATAGCAGTAATTATACAATGTTGTAAATGTATTAAAAGCCATTGAATGGTATACCAAAGAAAAAGGATAATATAGTGAATTTTGTGTTATGTGAATTTTTCCTCAATTAAAAACAATTTTAACATCCTGTGGCAAAAGTGAAGGAAATGTGTGTTTGAAAATTCAGGAAAAATCATGCTTTTGAAAATGATTTATTATAAGAACTCATTTAAAAAAAGAAGCATTCTCAGTGACTCTGAATGTGAGAAGTTATGATCTTTGAAGAAGGTGCAGAGAGATGTAATAATTTTTTGTGGTTTAGACAACAGAATGATATGAAATGCAAGTTATGTGAGATATGGAAAGTTTAAAATATAATTAAAATTGCATAGCAGAATTTAAATCCAGTTGAATGTGGTCAAAAGCTGAATTGATGCTTTGGACAAATGTATCACTGATGCAAAAACATTGGGATGTTCTCTCAGGATGCAAAAAGAAATAACAAACATAAGAAAATGATGAGAGTGTAAATAATAAATAGGTTGCATCCAGAACAACAAACTCAATAATCAAAAGCATAATTGAGGAATTCTTTTTTCAGCAAAAAAGGGCCTAACACATTGTTTCATAAAACACCATTGAAAAGGCTTTTAAAAAATCCTGTGATATGTTTTTATTTAAGCAAAGAAAAGAAAGCATTATGATAAGTATCAAAATAGGAGCAACTGGTTGCCTGCAAATAAGCAAAAATTTGGCTAGGTATAGATTTCTCTGAAACATAGACTATCAGAAAATATTTGGAAAAATTGTATAGAATTTCAAGGAAAAACTATCTTTCAACAAGTATAATTTCCTGGCCAATTTGTCATATGTGTGAAGGCACTAGAAAGACATTCTAAGATAAGTAAAAGCCCAGAAAAAATAAATCATATCCTTCTTCTTAAAATTGTTTTAGTAAGATGGTATGTTGTTGTTGTTGTTAGGTGCTGTGGAGTCGAGCCCGAGTCATAGCGACCCTCATAGGGTTTTCAATGGCTGACTGTTTTGGGATTGCCTTGGGAGTGGGTTGCCAGGCCCTTCTCTCATTTTGCGGTGCTGGGAATTGAACTCAGGACCTCAGAGACTGCAGAGCAGCACTCTACCAACTGAGCAGATGGTATAGCACTCTGGAAAAAAGTTTGGCAATTTCTTATAAAATCAGACATGCAATTGCCAGATGACCCAGCAATTCCATTCTGGGCATTTATCCTAGGGACATGAAAAGTCATACAAAACCCATATTAGTAAAGAGTTCCAAACTTGTAATAGTCAGATGTCCTTTAAAATGTGTGGGCTTAAACTATGGTATGTCCACAGCATAGAGTACTACTCAGCAATAAAAAGGAACAAACTGAGACTGGAGGTTTAGCTCAATGGTAGAGAGTGTGGTTAGCATGCTACATGCTAGAGGCCCTGGATTTGATCTATTGTACCCCCCCAAAAAAATAAAACAAACAAATAAAACAAAACAAAAAAACCACTGATGTACACAACTTCAATAAATCTCCAGAGAACTATGCTGTGTGAAAAAGACCAATTCTTTTTTTTTTTTTTTTTGCAGTACTGGAGGTTGAACCCAGGGCCTCGTACTTGCATGCTTTGCAAGTGCTGGACCACTGAGCTGCACTCCCAACCCATTTTTTTACTTTTGAGACAGGGTCTCACTAATTTATGCAGACTACCTTTGGTTTTAAATTTGTGATCCTCTTCCGCCTCCCTAGTCGCTGGGATTACAGGTGTGTGCCACCGCGCCTGGCTTCTTCATTGTAGTTTTACGGAAAGATGATAACCTCCCAAGACCTGTTTCCAATGGTGGTTAAAAAGACTAATTCTCAAAAGTAACATACTATGTGATTACATGTATATAACATTCTTGAAATGAAAAAAGAAATGGGGAACTCTGCAAAAGGCTAGCACTTGGATGGAAGTGAAGATGTAAAGGAGTGGGTATGTGCACATAGAAGGCCACCCGGAGGGGTCCTATCATGGTGGGACTGTTCAATGTCTGCACTGGAGTGGTGGGCACACATATTAACATGGGAGAGAAATGTATATGAACCTAAATGAACATACAAACACTAGTGAATGAGGACATGTAAAACTGCAGCCTTCTGAGTAAGATCTAGAGATGGGATCAATGTCAATATTTTGGTTATGATGTTGTACTAAAATTTACAAGATGTTTCTGTTGGAAGAAAGTGATTTAAGGGTATACCAGAGTTCTCTATTATTTCCTAAACTGCACATGAATCTACAATGATCTCAACTAAAATTGCAATTTTTAGAAATTACTACTTGAAATACTCTCTCCTCACTGAAAATTTAATCAAATTAAGATTCCCAAGATCACCATAGTCTAGTACACAAAAGAAATATCATTACAAAATCTAACTTCAATGGCAAAAGTAATTTCTGACAATCACTGTGCAAAATGAAGAAGTAATCTAGTTTAAAAGCATCTATGTTAACAAGGAATAAGAAATTAAGGAAATAAGACTAGAGTACATGTCTTTTACAAACAATGAAGAGGAAAAGATATTTTTACATTTTTTTGATGGAGAAATCAGACTTTTTTAAAACTTAAAGTTAATATGAAATAGGATTAAAACAGGATATGTTCCTTTCAAATGATCAGGGGAGGCAGAGGAATGCTCTAGTGCTTCCTGGATGAACGAATTTATATGTTCAAGTTCCATGCTTTCTAAGCCAGGGGATCCCAAACTCCAGCAAGTATAGGGGTCACTGGGAGAGTTGGTGGAAGCACAGGTTCCTGGGCTGTAAGTGCAGGGATCCTAACAAGCTTCCCAAAGCTAGTGAGGCTGCCCGTCTGAGGATATGCTTCGGAGAGATGCTGCATTAACAATCTTCTATCACTTGTTTTCCTTGGAGGATTCTCTTAAGAGAAGAAAATATTCTGATGGCTGACAGAAACATGTGGGTCTACTTGGATGTTGCCTTTTACTGTATAAAAGTAGTGAGCAGAAATTCCAAATTTACAACCATGTGTTTGTGTGTATGTGAGTTTCATTAGTATGAGTTATTTTCCTTGAGTTTGAGACACTGTGGAAAACTGACAAATCCACTCTCTATTCCTCCCTCATTCACTGAGGTCTAGCTCTTGAAACATGTGGAGCCCATTAAGATGGTGGCGTCCTAGAAGGCTCTCAGAGCAGCTGGCTGGACGGTTTTCTAGCGAGCCTCTCTATCTTCTGCCTCATCACCACTGCCACAAACTAAATATCTTTTCCTTTCTAATCATTTCCAAAAACTGCTTGCAGATTTATGTCTATTAGCTTGTGTGTTTAGAGGCAGAGTGCTATGCTTCAACAATCGGCACATGGAGAACTATTTGAAAAAGACAGAAGTAAATCATAGCTGTTATCACAAGCAAAGAAATTCAGAAATGTGGAGGTCTGTGGTGATGGAGGGGGTGATGGGTAGGGGCTCCATACTTCCTGGAGGGTAATTCATAGTAAAGATGTAAGGTAGGGGTGATGTAAGGAAAGGAAGTAATGCTGAGGATGAAGCTAATTACCTCCAGAGCTGGTTTGTAATGAAGGGCTGATTATAGCTGGGAAATTGCCTTCTTTTGATTCTCATGCATTTAATGGTGCTACAGAGCAAGAGTCTTGGGTGCCCTGGCTCCTGACCAGGCCAACAGTATTTAATAATAATGGGAGCTTGGTTCTGGTGGAGTTTGTAGAGTGGGAGCCTGGCTTACTGAAGCCCCTTTAAGTTCTATTCGTCTCATCACCAGTGACCTCCAACTTGTTTTTTGTCTTCAGAGTCTGCTTTGAGTGTAAGTATCAGGATAGTGGGGGATGACTGTAGCAAATGGCATGCTGCCACTTTACAATGGTGACCAAAACAGCATTGGGGAACAGGTTACTCTCAAGGACTGACAGTAGCTGCCCTCTCTGGCAGCCAACAAGAGTTAGATGGCCAGGGGTTGGCAACACTTTCAGATTCTTGTCCTGGGAATGATTCACTTAAATACAATATGAGTACATGGTTTACATTGCCTTGCAGAATTGAAAGAAATATGGACAACAGATCCAAGCTGGCTTCTAAGAATGATCACATCTTACCAAATGGCTTGCCTGCAGCTGTAGCACCGTGGCAACCAATCCTGTCAGATCTTGGAAGCTTAGCAGGGTTGGGCCTGGTTAATACTTGGATGGGAGACCACCTGGGAACACCAGGTGCTGTAGGCTTGGAAGAAGAACCCGGCAACCCACTCCCAAAGAACAATCAGCCATTGAAAACCCTATGAATAGCAGAGAAGCACTAACAATACTGTTTTGCTTGTTGTACGTAGGGTTGCTATGAGTAGGACACTGACTGGACAGCACCTAACAACAACAACAACAAATGGTTTAGATCATTATTCATTCTTAAGATTGTCATGTATATTTCTCTAAGTTCTTTTTCTCTTTTTCTTTTTTTTTTCTTTCTTTCTTTTCTTTTTCTTTCTTTCTTTTTTTTTTTTTGCAATACTGGGGGTTGAACCCAGGCCCTCATGCTTGCATGCTTTGCAAGTGCTGGACCACTGAGCTGCCGCTTCCAGCCCATTTTTTCTCTTTTTGAGACAGGTTCTCACTAAATTACGCAGACTGCCTCTGGTCTTGAACTTGAGATCCTCCTGCATCTGCCCCCCGAGTCGCTGGGATTATAGGTGTGCACCACTGTGCCCGGCTCTAAGTTCTTCTTAAGATATTTGACTATCCCAAAATAAAAGGAAATGTTTCAGATTTTCTATCATCATGATAAGGAAATACTGTACAATGGAGATTGGAAGCTAATAGGAACCCCAAGTCTTGAAGCCAATACCGAATTGTTTCAATAACATCTGTCACAGTCTGATCTGTGTGTCCCCCACCCCACTAGATCCTTCAGCCTCCCTTTCTGCTCATTGCTAGCACTTGCATTTGGAATTTGCCCCAAAGACTCATGGGGGTTAAAGACTTGGTCCCCAGCTTGGTGCTAATGGGAGGTGGTGCCTAGGGGGAGTTTTTGTGGTGATTGGAGGTGTGCCCTGAAAGTGTACCCCACTCCATTCTCTTTCCTCTCTCCTTCACTTCCTTGCCATGAGGTGAACATTTTTCCCTCCCCTGAGCTTCCTGCATGATGTCCTCCTCTCTGTGGGCCAACCAACATGGACTGAAAAACCTCTGAAACCATGAACCAAAGCCACCCTCTCTCCTTCCAATTCAATTACTTTGGGTATTTGTTGTAGTCTGGGGACACTGAGTAAAACAGTTTTTGAACTCAGAGAGTCCTATTTCCTCAGGTGTTGCTGGGGAGTGGATGGCAAGAACAGCAGACCAGCTCTTCTCTCCCTCAGGGGGTTGTGAGGAGTCTTTGGCTTGGGTGGGACAGATTCAGCTTACGTCCACACCTGATGTCATCGAGAGTGCAGCTCTGCAGTGCCCTATAAAGTGGGATAATGCCATCTTCCTCCTAATGTCCCCAGAGCTTTGGGAGATGAGGCGCTTCTCACTAATCATTTATAAGAGGGTGCAAGGAATTCCTCCTACATTCCAATTATTCTCTTAGATCAGACTCCAACAGCTCTTACTATGAGATCCATACCCACTTCTCAAAGATAATCACTTTTGGGTAGCCAAAAATAGACTCCCCTCCTCCTTCTCCCAAGTGCAACACAGCCTCTGAGAATCAACCACCAATCAAACAACCTCAGGCTTCAGTTTCAAATACAATGCTTCCCCTAACCAGTGCTTAAAAGCCTGATGCTCAAAGGTACAGACATATTAATTATCTTAAATAATTATCTCTCTCAAAGTCCTTTGACTCCTTGGATTAAGGTGTTAGCACTGCCATCTACTACTTCAACATCAGGACAAAGCCAGAGATATGAGAGCCTCCACACAAGTTAATAATTTGAGGGGGCTTAATATCATACTTGCCTGCAGCCATACCACTGTGATGTCTGATCCCTTCAGATCTCAGAAGCTAAGCATGGTTGGGCCTGGTTAGTACTTGGATGGGAGACCATCTGGGAACACCAGACACTGTAGGCTTGGGAGAAGGACCTGGCAACCCACTCCATCTCTCCAGAAAAGACCCATCAGCCATTGAAAACCCTAAGAATAGCAGAGTAGCAATGACAATAGTGTTTTGCCTATTGTACATAGAGGTTGCTATGAGTTGGGACACTGACTCGACAGCACCTCATGAACAACAGTATCATACTTGAGGAAATGGTACTGGCCATCAATTTTGGGGAGAGCCTGAGTTGCTGTGGGCGCTGCTGCAAAGGGCCCAGGGTCTCATGTGCCTGCCTTTCCCAGGAAATAGAATAAATTATCTGATGCCAAGAACTTAGAGGGCAGTTCGTAGACTGTTACCGCAAGACCTTTTCTTTTTTTGTGGGAAATATACCCTGAGCATACCTTTGAAGTGGCCTATTCCTCCAATCTCATTGTTTTCTCCATGAGAAGTCAACAAGGTTTTCTCTATTTGTTTCTGTTTCTAGGTTAGTCTGTGGTCATAATAGTACTTTTCTCTCCCTTATAGATCTCAACACTAGTTACCTGCCCTTAGTCTAGCTCTGTTAAGGACAATGGCAATTAAAAGCCTTGTGATGCTTAGTCAAATAAATTCAGCTACATGTTTTAGACAGAGTCCTACCTATTTGCAAATACTGGTCCAAATACTAATCATACCACTTAGGCCTGAGGTTTAGATGGCACCTCATCTGATTGGAAGCATTTAGTTTCCTCTTGTAAAAATATCTATTCATAAAGCAAAACCTCAGAAAGACACCTCTGATGTTATTGTTGACCCATGTGTACAAACCCATGGCTGCTATCTGTTTTGTTTAGCTAGGTTAAGTGGTGAGAATCAGTCACCTAAACACAAACCACTTCGGTAATAAAACCAAACAGCAGCCCTCTTAATTAAAGTATCACCAGAGCTAAGAACTTGGGGTCAGAAGAACAAACCACATTCGATTTTTGTGAGGAATGTCAGGCCTTTAATTTAATTACCAATAATTTACCAGAAAACTGCATAGGGGACATAGGAAAGAAACTTGCCACTGGGGTCTAACTCTTAAATCAGAGGTTAAGAAAACAGAAACCCAAGAGTCATCTTAAGCTAAGTATTATCTTAGAATGTTTTTATAGGAATCATAAAAACAAGCTATAATGATAAAGTTTGAGTCACTGATTATTTTCTCTAGATAAACAACGAGATGTTTAGGAAATCCAGCCCTCTACTGTTTCAGAATTCTTTTTAGGCATTTCTGCAGGTTATCTGGGATCTCACCACATATGATCTCTTTCACTTTTGATCCTTTTGCAGAAAGTTTGAAGAGAAGAAATTTCCTTTTTCAGATTGTAGGCGAAGCCCTGGGAGTAGGAATACAAACTTCTGTTTTCTAGCAGGTAAAAAAAACCCTGCTATCAGGCACCATGTACAAAAATGAACTAACTTGAGACTTAAATATAAATATAAAATACCAAACTCTAAAACATCCAGAATAAAACATAGTATAAAGTTTTGTAACCTGGGGTTAGGCATAATTTTCTTAAGTATGAGACCAAGATCATGATCCATAAAAGAAAGTGATAAGTTGAACTCCATCAAGATTAAACACATTTGTTCTCTGGAAGACACCATGAAGAGAATGGTAAACAGAAAACAGGGAGACATGCGTGCATAGTGACATTCTGATGTTCTGAATCATGTATGACAGTGGCCCTTAAAATTATAATGTTGCTGAGGATGTCCTATTGCCCCCTGACATTGTAGCCTTGGTAACACTCACGTGTTTCTTCTGAGGCTGGTGTAAACAAACCCTCTGTGGTGCTGGTCAGACGACAGTGGAGCATATATAATTTCCGTAAGTACCTAATATCATATAGTGATTATGGACAGTTGAGATGGCTGATGACTAACTACACTATACTTTTTTATTGCTGTTTTACAGTGTCCTCCTTCTACTTATTTTAAAAAAAGATGTCACCTCAGCAGCAGCCTCAACTTCCCCCTCCCCTCATTCATCAAGAGGCCACATTGAGTGACTGATCCATATCACCTAGGTCTGGGTAAGGCCACTCCATGATGTTCACACAATGAGGAATCACCTAACAATGCAATTCTCAGAATATCTGCACGTTGTTAAGCAAAGTACGACTGTACCTGCAAAGCCCATATGTGACACAGACTTTCTATCCATACTATGTGAAGAACTCTGAAAAGCCAATAATGAGAAGGCAAATGATTCAAATTTTTTAAAAAAGGAGGGATTTAAATTGACACTTCAATCAAGAAAATGCATGAATGGCCAGTTATCACATGAAAAGATATTCACTTCATTGTTGTTGTTAGGTGCTGTTGAGTCATGTTGGACTCATAGTGACCCTGATAGTGTTTTCAATGCCTGCATTAGCATTAGAGAAATGCAAAAATTAAAACCACAGTGATATACTATCATACACTATTAGAATGACTAAAAACAACAACCCCCAAATAAATAATAAGCAACAAAGAAACATTCTAATTTCTAACAATACTGAGTTCTGGAGAGAATCAAGAGCAGCTAGAACTCTCATTCATTGTTGGTGGCAATGCAAAATGTTATGACCACTTTGGAAAATGATTTGCCAGTTTCTTGTGTCGGACACATACATTTAACATACCACCTGACAATCCCACTCCTCCATATCTACTCAGGACAAATGAAAACATAGGTTTACAGAAAAACCTATGTACATATTTTAATAACAGCTTTATTCATAATAGCCAGACACTGGAAGCAACCTAAATGTCTTTAAACAGGTAAATGGACAAGCAGACAATAGCAGGGTAGTATGATACACTATTACTCAGTAAAGGATCAGGAGATTTATACATGCAACATGAATGTATACCAAATACATTAGGAGGAATGAAAGAAGCCAGATTTGTACACTTTGTATGCTTACATTCATAGGACATTCAGGAAACAGCTAAGCCACATGGACAGAATGGATGAATGGGGATGGGAGCAGGAGGGGCACTGGCTACAGAGACTTTGAGGGAGTTTTTCAGGTGATGGATCTGTACTGTGCTATGTATTGATGGCAGGGGTGTGTGCATTTTGTTGAAATTAATAGAACAGTTCACTAGAAAAGGTATGTCTTACTGTATGAGATTTATCTCAGTTAAAATGGCCCTAGTATCAGTGACTCAAAAGGGATAGTCTTAAGCTATTGAGAAAATGTTTCCTCTCAATACTTTCCCCATTGTCATTGTCAAAGGTCTGTGCTTCTCAGCATAGCCCTGCTTTGACAACTTGTCTCAGTGCATTGTCAGGCAACCCAAGCATCTTTATGCCCACTCTTCTAGCTTTGTTCTGGCTTTTGTCCTCTCTCAGGAGGAGTATGGGAATCATCCCCTAGCTGGTCTCCCTTCTTCTGTCTTACTTTCTTTGATCCATGTCCCATATTGATCTGCCTGCCACACTAATACTCCCTGCTGAACCTCATATACAGTTCTTTCTTCCCTAAAGTCCAAAGTCCTTAGCAATCCCACTCCTGATCACAAACTCCACTCCCCTTCCTCCCTGCAACACACCTCAGTCGCGTTCTGCTTGCAGCTGTTCACATCTCTATGCCACACTGTTCTTGTTTCCCTGGCTACTTGCTACTTATCCTGTAGGATTCAGGCAGAATAAGGATACTTCTCCTTCCACACATTCAGGCCATGAAAACTTGTTACAAGTGTACCTTTTGTATCTTCTTAGATTATTCTGCCTCTGAAGCTTTAATCAAACTATTTCCTTCCTCTTGATCTCACCTAAGGTCCACTCAAGAAGCTGACTTAAATCATTCACCATTTCCTAATGGACCTTTGGGAAAGCAAACACTATGCTGGACAATTGACATGAAATCTCTGCCTCCAAACAACTCATAACCTAGTACAGAGAAATAAAGCAAATGAATGGGAATGTGCCTTGAGAAGCATGTTGATAGAAGTGTATATAAGCTGTAGAGATATCACAGGGCAGTGGTTAATAGCTATTTTTGTTATTGTTGAGAACCTATTGTGTTTGAAATGTTCTAGAACTACATGGCGAACAAAGAACCTCTCTGCCTTTATATGGCGGCTAGCTTACTATCCAAGAGAACATGTTTATTCTTTCAGTTCTTTTTGCAATGCTGCAAAGTAGGTTTTAAAATTGTCATTTTACTAATTTTTGAAACTGAGAATCAGAGAGGCTGACTTATATAAACAGATCTTATGTAAACAGGAGAATGTCTGGATCCGAACTGAGCATCCAAAGCCCACGTCCTTTCCCCTATGGTGTTCTCTCTACTTAGACCCTGACACATGGGTACATGCAGTCACTTTGAGTTTTTGCTCTATTCTTGTGTCTATTTGGCTCCTGAGTTGGCCTTTGATTCTATTTCTAAATAGAGATAGATCTTTGGATCTTTTGCTAAGCCCGAGGTGGTAGCTCTAATGGTAGGAAGAGTACCAGGCTTACTTGGGTAATCAACACCAAAGTTGACATTCAAAACATAAGTATTATGTTGGTATCAACCATTTAAAACAGACACAATTTGATTCATCACACAGGTGCCTATTCGCTTTGGAACTACTCCTCTGCCTGAGGTCTAGTCCATCGCTCCTACCCTGGCATTTATCCACTTGATTAGAATGTCTGCGAGGCTTGTCCAGGCCCCTGGAGAAGGAGACTTGGGAAAAGAATCTCACCATCCGGAGGTTTGATATTCTTGCCGACGATTGCAATACAATATGGTATGTGTTCAAGTGCAGACTTGTGTAAGGTATGAGGAGCGTGTAGAAGGAAAGACAGCCAAGGCCTGGGAGGAAATTAGAGAGAATTCACGAGACATAAAGTCCTGCAGTGGCTTCACAGTGAGAAGCCTCGAGGTTGTTTATGGGCTGAGGAGGGGGCACTAACGTTGGGGCATCTTGGTGGGAACTTGGTGTCAGGGAGCTAGGGCTAGCAGGTCACCCCCATGCCTACAATGTACTTGCACTGGGAGGAGGGGCTTGGTCTCAGGCCAGATGTGAAGTGCCTTGATGTGTCAAGCCATGAAGTTTGCATTCTACACCTATCCTAAGGAAACAAACATGAATTGGTGTGGTGGTACATGCTTGTGAGCCCAGCAGCTGAGAGGCTGAAGCAGGAGGATCGTGAATTCTAGGCCAGCATGGGCTATACAGCAAGACTCTATCTTAAAATATGCCCCCCCCCCAAAAAAAATGATAAAGGCCTAAAGACCTTCAGGCAAGACAGTGGCAGACCTGGGTCACGTTATCAGGACACTCTGCCAGCACTGCAATCACCAACTGCTGATTCCCTCTGTTTTGGCAGGTGGGATCTCTTGGAGGCTGGCATGGCTTTTCCATTGGGCTCTAAATCTGTGTGTTCAGAAGTGAAGTTACACGAGTTCCTCTAAAATTAGTAGACTTTAATCTTGTATCTCAGTTCTTGAGATGTAGCTTTCGTGAACTGAATATTAATTTATGTACAAAGGAATGCGCATCTGGTCTGTAAAATGAAAACATTCTTTGCCTCTTATACCTGGAGAAAAGAAGTCAATTTCAGGTTAAGAGGCCCAGAGAGTAGTTGGTATTACGAATTTGCATATTTCTATCAGTTTACGCAGAAAGCTTCTATACCCAATATGTCACAGGTGCTCCATAACAACTGTCTGGGATAAGCAGGGAAGACAGAAGCTGGAGATAAAGGCTGAGATTGTATCAGCTCAAGTATGGAAGAAAGTGCAATATTTACTGCATTCTCTTAAAGTGAAAAAGACCTGTGCTCAGGTTATGATCCAGTTCTACCATGTGCTTTTGGTAGAAAAAGTTGTAGATCCACTTGAGCCAGTTGAATTGCAAAAAGACTTGATTATTTGCTTACAGCCATATCTACCAAATCCTAAGGGCTGAGCATATGTGGGCCTAGGGATGAACTGAAACCTGGGAATATCATTAGGGTTCTATTTTTCATTTTCCATGAAATTTACTGAGGCACAACCCATACACCATAAAAATCTACTCATTTAAAGCTTATAACTCAACAGCATTCATTATATTCACAGAGTTGTGTGCCCATTTCCCTCCAAACCTCACCAGCTATGGCAACCACTTACCTGCTTTCTCTCTATGGATTTGCCTTTTCTGGACATTTCGTACAAATGGAATTATACAGTTTGTACTTGGCTTCTTTCACTTACCGTAATAGATGTTGTAACATCTATTTACTTTTCCCTTTTTATTGTCAAGTAATATTCCATGGCATGGACATGCCACTTTCATATCCTCAATTGATGGGCATTCGGTTTTTCTACTTTTTGGCTGTTACAGATAATGCTATTATGAACATTTACATATGAGTAAGGAGGTTGACATATGCTTTTATTTCTCTTCAAATGTATAAGTTGGATTTGAATTGTTGAATCATTTGGTAACCCACTTTTAACATTTTGAGGCATTGTCAAATCATTTGCCACAATGGCTGAATCATTTTATGTTCTCACAAAAAGTTCACAAGGGTTCCATTTCTCTACATCCTTGCCAATGGCTGTTAGTTTTTTTTTTTTTTTTTTTTTTGTGGTACTGGGGATTGAAGCCAGGGCCTCGAGCTTGCATGCTTTGCAAGTGCTAGACCACTGAGCTGCACACCCAGCTCAGTTTCTAACTTTTTTTGAGATAGGGTCTTGCTAAATTACACAGACTGTCTCTGGTCTGGAACTTGCGATCCTCCTGCCTCTGCCTCCCAAGTTGCTGGGATTATAGTCATGTGCCACTGCGCCTGGCAGTTTTTGCTTTTTTGATTACAGCCATCCTGGTGAGGATTGATGCCATATTTCACTGTGGTTTTAACTAGCCCCAGATAATTTGTACTGGTGAAGATCTATTCTTACCTTACTGGTCAATTACTTGTCTTTGGCTCTAGTTCTGGGGCATTTTAATTTTGATGGTTGATTTGTTTCCATAGGTATGTTATAGCAGGCAAAGAATGCTTTCTATTCAGATTTTTTTACTTGTTTTTCATCTGAGGTGTCCTTTTATTGTTGCATTACAAGAGCATGTGATATATTCTGAGTGGATTTCTCTGATTTATATGATGTAAATATTTTATTTCATTCTGTGGGATGTCTTTTAACTTCCTGATGTCTTTTAAAGCACAAAATGAAGTCCACTTTATGTATTTTTCTTTGGTTGCTTATACTTTTTTTTTGTCATATCCGAGAAAATGTTTCCTACTTTAAGGCCACAAAAATTTATGCCTATATTTTCTTCTAAGAATTTTTGAATCATTTTGCCATTTACACATAGGTCTACAATTCGTTTAAAAATTTTTCTTTTTGCCATACTATGGAGCTGAACAGCCTCACACAAACTTTGCAAATGCTCTACCACTGAGCTGCACTCCCAGCCCATTTTTTATTTTTTATCTTGAGACAGAATCTTGCTAAGTTACACAGCCTGCCTCCAGCCTCAAACTTGAGATCCTTCTGCCCCTGCCTCCAGAGACCCTGGGATCACATGTGTGCACCACTGCACCAGGCATTTGAGTTAACTTTTTGTTTATAGTGTGAGGAAAGGGTCCAACTTCATTCTTTTGTATATAAATATCCATTTCTTTTTACTTTTGATTATCTGCTTCACCATCCTGTTTCTATGAACTAGCTTTTATACCTTTCCCCCCAGATGTTAGAAATGTGTGAAAACCAGTAGTCTACAAATTTACATGTAATGGTTTCAGCTATGAGGGCAGAAGCTGAATCCTACTCATAATCTACGTTGAAATCTCAAGGAAGGGACTTTGATTGTCTAACTTGGTTCAAGTAGTTGGCCCTGGATGCAAGGACAGTACCAGAGGCAACAGTTGTGGGCACCAGAGGCTCTTGGGGCTGATACTCATTAAGTTTCCTGGGCTTAGCTATGGATACTGCAGAAAAGCAGCAGCAACACTGGGCAGAAGAAGGAAATTGACAGTAAGAGTCATTCTCATCTATAGGCATCTTCAAAAACCATGACCCACAGCATATGTGTAAATAAAGAATCATTAAGCCAGGCAGAATGTGGTCACACACACCTGTAATCCCAGGTCTTGGGAGATTGAGGCAGGAGATCAAGAATTGTGGCCAGCCTGGGCTACACAGTAAGATACTGGCTCAAAAATATTACTAAATACATTGCTGTTGTTGTTGTTAGGTGCCATCGAGTTGTGTCTGACTCCTAAAGACCCTCATAAGATTTTCAATGGCTGGTTGTTTCAGGATTGCTTCAGGAGTAGATTGCCACGTCCTTCTCCTGTTTTTGCAGTGCTAGGGATCAAACCCAGGTACTAAGAGAGTGCAGAGAGGCACTCTACTTATTGAGCTAAATCCCAGCCCACTGAATACGTACATACATTAAATATTAAAGTTGCTTACATAGTAATCATATTTTCATGGCAGTTTTTAGCCCCTGATTATAAAGTTTGAGGCAAATTTCTGCAGTGTTGGGATGCAGATGGGAGGGGGACATTGGCTCTGGTCAGTCGGCAGGGAAGGCCTGAGGGTACCCTTTGCTGAGCATGTGAGCCTAAGTTCTGCATATACGAGCTGGGGCTGCCTTCTCTCCTTCACAGGACTTCTGTGAGGATAAAACTGCAAACTCAGATGAGAGTATGCTGAATACAAATGCCAAGTATTATTATGGAAATTAGGGGGCATGAGACCAAGAATTTAAGAGTGAGTGTTGTGCAGTGGATAACTGGTAAAATGGAGCTCAGGAGGGTGAAGGGAGGCAGGTGAGAAGAACACTGGAGAAGGAGTAAACTGATGTCAATGATTAGATGGCATTTCTGGGATTTTAGGAGGCACCCTGGAGAAGGACATCATGTTTGGGAGAGTGGCAGGTCAACAACAAAAAAAAGAGGAAAACCCTCAACTAGATGGATTGACGCATGGCTGCAACAATGGGCTTAAACATAAAAAGGATTGTGGGCCTGGCACAGAATCGGGGAATATTTTGTTCTGTTGTACATAGGGTCACTATGAATTAGATCCTACTCAATGGCATCTAACAACAACAATAAGAGGGACCTACTCATCTGAGGGTACTCAATGGCACCTAACAACAACAATAAGAGGGGCATGTCATCCGAGACCTATTTGTGGGTGAACTATTTCTGCTATGTGGAGGGTGGGTTTTTTAGCTTTGGCATTGCTGGCATTTGGTTTGGATGAGTCTGTTGTGGGGACTGTCCTGTACATGTGGTGCATGTGGGGGTTATGTACATCCCTGCTCTATGCAATAGATACTTGTGGTGTCCTCCACTGGGACAATTTTTCCATGCCCTTGAGTAGCTGAGAAGCACTAGGGGAGGTTGAGAGCCGGAGGGGTCAGTCCTTCTCTGCATGGGGGTATAAAATCTGATGGCCTGCAGAATCCCGTCCCAGCTGGGCCCTGGTTGGACTGTGCACTCCAAAGTCTGCATTACTATGGCTTCAGCATCCTCCAAAGTTGAATGTATTACTTTCCTAGGTGGACACTCAGTCACTTGTTCCTCTCACTCAAGCCCATCAGAGCTGGGTATTGCGGGTTTCCTGAAGGTGTCAGCAATTAGGGCATTACTTACCTCTCTCCTCTCACTTTTTCTTCTCTCCATACACCTTTTTGTCAGTGACAATGAATTTCTGAGTCTTCCCTGAAGATGCTAAGCCCATGAAGGGCTCTGCGTTTATACACATAGCTAGGAATGCCTTCCTTAACTTCTCTGCCTAGAAAACAATCATAAATCCCTTTTATACCTAGTTTGAATGTCATTTGCTCTGGGAAGCTTGTCCTGACATCTTCAGACAGATTTGGTGGCTCCTTCCTCTGCAGAGTGTTTGCATTTTTATTGCAGAACTTTTTGTTCTGGGTTTTCATGACCTGCCTTAGTTATCTGGCTCTCGCACATACTAGATGGGATTTGCTGAGAGCGGGAATGTGCCTGTTCCATTTACCATGTCCTCAGCTCCCACTCCCTTGCCTGGAACCTAGTAGGAGCTTCATTCTGAGCCATGTATGAAGAGTGGAAGCATGAACTAACAGAAGTGTGGCCCCTCTGAGGCATCCTGGCCACAACTGGACAGTTGGTTTGGATATTGGTTTAGAGGTTTCAGTTCTCTAATCATGCATGGGGGTTTGTGATTAGGAATATTGTATTGAAAAACAAGTTAAGTTGACAGAACCAAATAATCCTATGGGCGAGGTATATACAAATCCATCTCCTTAATTAATTTAAACATGCACATAGCTAATTACAATATGCAGAGTGCAGGTCAGATCTTGTTTAATCACTCACCCTTCTTGGTTAGTCACAGTGCCCAGAGGCCATGTCTCTGTTGGGATCCTGGCGTGGGACTCAGTCCCGTCCTCAGCCCCTGATTCATGCTGTCTGTTCTAGAGCCTCATTTGCTCTGCATTTTGTCACTGCAAGTCCTTGTCCCACTCCCACAGTACGTTTCCTGCTCCTCTGGCTCCTCGAGGTTGGCACTGCCTCCCCTGTGGTCAGGCAGACACTGGGCAACTGCCTTCATGGGTAGAGGTTTACCTTCCACTTTGTGGCCACCTGTGTCTCACCTGTGTGGCCACAGATGGACGATCCTCATCCTGTGGCTGTCTGGTCCCCTCATACCTGGGCTGGGGCCCTCTGGATGAGCTCAGGTTCCTGCAGTACATTTGCTGTTTGCTTTTCTCAGCACTTTGGGAGGGGCTGTTTATCTGGTCCTGTGGTTTCTGGTGGGAAGAAATAGCTTCAGGACAGAGTGCTAGGAAAAACATATATTAGAAATAGATCTCTTTCTCCTATTTGCACTGAAGCCTTCCCGGCCTGGGCCCATTTACAGTTGGTAGGGATTCCTGTGACAATTGCATGCCTCTACTCAGTCAGTTGGGTTTGGAGAAAGCTTCAGAAATCTTTGACCTAAGTAGAGAAGACTGTGCATAGTGAGATATCAATTGAGGGAGAAGAGGGAAATACATAAACATACAAATATTTACATGCTTACACACAGGTTTCTTTGGAAAGATACATATGAAAGTAATGGAACTGGTTGCTTGTGACAGAGGGGCGATGGTTAGTAGGACGATGGGATGGAGAGAAATTTTACTATATCTTATTTGGGACTTTTGACTTTTGAACCAAAGAAATGCATCATCTATTCCAAACATAAGTGGGTAAAGGCTACAAATGATTAATTCATAGAAAAAGACATAGCAATGTTTGTAAAGATATGAAAAGATGCATAAATTTACTTGTAACAAAGGAAGTATAAATTTAAATTTAAGCACAATTTTATTTATTCAATTGATAAAGATCAAAACATTAAATAATACAGAGTATTGATGAGAATTTTGGAAAGCAAATAATCTTATACACTTGTTAGGACATACAGAGATTCAACCTTTTGGAGGTCAGTAGCTATCAACATGCCCTAGGACCTAATAGTGTCTCTCCTACAAACCTACCCATGTATATTTTCATGTCACTGCAACTCATATAAAGATGTTCATTAGGGAGGGGAGGGAGGTCATGAGAGGGTAAGGGGGAAGCTGACGTGAGCAATGTACCATGGAGTGCATGTATGGAAATGTCATAATGAGACTCATTAAATTGTACATTAAAAATTACTAATAAAAAAGTTTTAAAAAGGTGTTCATTGGAGAATTACTTGTATTGGTAACTGACTGAAAGCAATCTAAATCTATACCGATAATGAAGAAGTAATTGTGGTTGAATAAATTATGGGCCATTTATACAGGCATTACACTATTGTTAAAAGAACATGATATATTTACCTGTGCTTGTATGGAAAAATTTCTAAGATATTTAGTTCATTGAACAAAGCAGTGTGAATCCAATGTTTCTTTGTATAATGTTTTTCTTCTTTAGAACCCTCTCTCATTTCTTTTCTTCTTTCCTTCTGTGCATTGTCTATCTATCCACCCATTTATTTATCTATCTATCAACTGCTATCTATCATCTATCTACATCCATCTCTCTCTATCTGCTTCTGCTTGGAAAATCTTGGAATGACAAACAGGAAATGTTATCAGTAGTATTCTCCAATGAAAGATATTTTATTTTCACTATATATCCATGAACACTGCTTGAACTTTATCATATCAAAAGCATATTTTTATTATAATATTTTTATTGTGAAATAAGTTGCTAACTCTATCTGCTATTTTCTTTTCCCAGTTTAACTGGCACAAAACAAGCACAGATAGGTGATTTATCCCAAAGTGAGCATTCACACCCTCACTCTGGGCAACTAACAGAACCCTGACTGCACTCTGGAAGCCTCTGAACTCACTACCCTTTTTTCTTCCCAGAGGTAGTGAGGACCTCCACTGCTGTGAGAATCATTGATTTACTTTTCTTTCCCAGTGGCACACTGCAGTTTAGTTTTACACATAGTTAGAACTATCCACAAATGGATTAATATAGTATCTTGTATATTGCTTCTGTTGCTCAACATTGTGTTTGTGAAATTCATCAGTGATACTCCATGTAGCCATGGTTTGTTCCTCTTCATTACTGAATGGAATGCCAATCTGTGAAGATATTACATCTTATATGTTGTTGCTGTTGTTAGGTGCTGTCGAGTCGGTATCCGACTCATAGTGACCCTCATAGGGTTTTCGGGATTGCCTTGGGAGTGGGTTGCCTTGGGAGTGGACTGCCAGGCCCTTCTCCCATTTTTGCAGTGCTGGGAATTGAACTGGGGTCCTCAGAGACTGCAGCGCAGCACTCTACCAACTGAGCTAAATCCCAGCTACATATTATATAGCTGCTGT
>VMDO01015894.1:0-49616 GCA_007922755.1 Pedetes capensis
ATTAGAAATTTTTAATGTACATCATAATGTGATTCATTTTGACATGCTTTTTGTTGTGACAATTTTCATATATGCAATTTGATAAGCATTATTCATATAGGTTACCCCTTACCCTCCTCTATGTTTCCCTCCTCCCCCCCTTCTTATCTAAGTTTCCCATCCAAGTCTTCTCTATCTTTTACTATATAGTATTTTTCTATATGTCCTTGGGTTCCATTTCTAAAACAGATACTTCTTAATTTGATAGAGTCTAAATCACAGGGTTTTCTTACTTGATACACAGCTTCTTTACAAGTCTGTTATTGTTGTTGTTATTGTTAGGTGCTGTCTGGTCCGGTCTGATTCATAGTGACCCTATGTACAACAGAATCTAACTTCCCCTGACACTGTGCCATGCCTGGTACTATGTCAGTGCTTTCTCTGCTATTCATAGTTTTCTCAAAGGTAGATTGTTTTGGGATTATATTGGGAGTGGGCTGCCAGTTCCTTTTCTCATTTATGCATTGTTAGGGATCAAACCCAGGGCCTCAGAGAGTACAGAGAAACACTCTACCAATTGAACTAAATTCCCGCCCCTTTAAAATTCTAGGTTTTCCTAAGGAGAAAACTCACAAAAGAATCTTTATTCAATATATCTTCAATCAAACATCTAATACCCTCCCCCATAAGTGTGCATGATATGAGAATAATGCTATCTTCTCCTTATGAAGTACAAATTGGCTTATACATTTTGTTAGGTATATTAGGTCCCAGATAATCAAACCTAATTCATATCATAGAGAAAAAACCTAATTCATATCATAGAGAAAAAATAGCCTTGTTAATTAATAACAAAAATTTTATATATTTATGGTGCAAAATGTAATAATTTGATATATGTATATGTTGTGAGATGATTAAATCAAGCTAATTACATATCCATCACCTTACATACTTACCTTGTTTTTGTGATGAGGGCATTTAAGATTTACTCTTAGCAATTTTCAAATACACTACATATTATGAAAACTAATAACCCCATTAAAAATATGCAAAGGACCTGAGGAAACATTTCACAAAAGAAGACATTCACATGGTCAAAAATACATGAAAAAAAACTACACCATTATCAGTCATCAAGGAAATGAAAATTAAGATGACGTTAAGAGATCACCTCACACCTGCTAGACTGGTTATACCAAAAACGTCAATAGCTGGAGAGGATGTGGAGGAAAGGGAATCCTTGTACTATTGGTTGTAATATAAATAGCAATTAGGGGAAACAGTGATGGGGGTGCTAGGTAGGGAGAAAGGAAATAATAAGCCCACTGCAGCCATCTGCTTCCCAACCACCTTTTGGGAATGAATATCAAAGTAAGCTTCCTCTGAGACAAAATGATCAGTCCTTCCATGATAGATAATATCCTTTATAAATAGCATGGTTGCTAGAAGATAGTACCTTCATACAGATGACCTCATCTCTAACCTGTAGCACTTTTACAAATGGTGCAGTCCATAGCTAATAACTCACTTCACATATGAAGACAACTGGTAGGCCACATGGGCCTCCCCATTCAGGGGAGGGAAGGGGGTTCTCATTTGAGGTAGGATCCCTCCTGCAATAAACAGAAAAACTTATTTTACAGCCCAAAGAGGCCAGCCTAAGTCAAAGGGTGAGAGAAACATGATACACTTGAAGACATGATCAGAAAGGGTAGAGGAATATCAGTCCCTTTAATGAGATAGGGACTTTAAAGCCCAAAGTCCCTCCCCACCATGCAGTTATCCTCAGTTGTCCTCAGAGTCCACAGTGCCCAGTCCACAATATCCAGAGATGTTCACAGTGTCTAGTCACCTGCAATTCTCAGCAATGCCTCAGTTCTCGACAATGTCCAGAGCAACCCACAGTCACTGAGAGAAGTCCACAGATGTCTGGAGTTCTATGCAGATGTTCGAAGCTGCCTGCAGCTTCATTGCTGGACCTGTATGCTTTCTGACCTCTAGCTCAGAAGTGTATGCAGGGGCTCCACAGAGCTTCACTGCCAAACCCATCTGCTTTCTGATTTCTGTCTCAGAAAGTGTAACTTTTCCCCCCCTTCCTTTGTCTTTCTATCTCCCCATCTTCCCACACCAGCTTATATCCCCAGCCTATTCTCTTCTTTCCTGACTTTAATAAACGCACATCAAAGTTCCTTTTGGGTCCATTTATAAATTCCTTTGTTAAGGAGCATAAGGCACCCTGTTGCTGCCCAGAAACAACAGTATGGAGGTTCCAAAAAGAGTTAAAAATAGAAGCACAGTTTTATCCAACAATTCTATTTTGAGTATCTAAAGAAATGAAAGCAGCATCTCATAGAAATATCTGCACCCTCATGTTTATTGCAGAATTATTCACAATAAGTAAGATACAAAATCAATCCTGGTCTAAAGTTGAGTGGATATTTAATTTGATATACCATTGTAAGGAAAAATAAATCTCAAGAATTAGATTGTTTCAAACCTGTATTTTTAAAATTTCAATATTATTACAAGCATATATACTGAGATTTTATTACTGAGAAATTTAAAATAATCTATCACTATCTACATTTTCCTAAGTACATACATTAATTAATACCTGCATTAATTTTTTTGTGTCTAATGCATTAAACCTGTTCTTGAGGTTGTCTCTAAACTCAGGTGGAATATATCCAAGGTCATACCTTGGCTCTCATATACTTGTTCTACTTTTCTTCTGTTTCAGTTTGGATTTGCATAAGAGCAGTTGATGGTCTGATTCACAATCCGAACCTAGTTTTGTTCTGATCTGACATTTCATATGGAGCTTTTCCATTGTTTTTTCCACAAATGTAGTCAATTTGATTCCTGTATGTTCCATTGGGGATAGTCCATGTGTATAGTTGCTTTCTATATTGGTGAAAAAATGTAATTGCTATGAAAAGGTCATAAGTCTGACAGAATTCTATCATGCAGTCTCCAGCATTGTTTCTGTCATTAAGGCCATATTTTTCAACTACTGAACCTTTTTTATTTCTAATTTTTGTATTCCAGTCACCAGTAATTATCAATATGTCCTGATTGCATGTTTGATCTATTTCTGATTGCAGAAGCTGGTGGAAATCTTCCCTTCTTTATTTGTGGCATTAGCGGTGGGTGCATAAATTTCAATAATAGTCATATTAACTGGCCTTCTTTGTAGGAATATGGATATTATTCTGTTACTGACAGCATTGTATTTCAGGACAGATCTTGAGATGTCTTTTTTGACGATGAATGCAACACCATTTCTCTCTAGTTTGTCATTCCCAGCATAGTAGACCATATGATTATCAGACTCAAAATGGCCCATGACAGTCCATTTTAGCCTACTGATGCCTAGAATGTCAATGTTTATGCACTCCATTTCTCTTTTAATGATTTCTAATTTTCCTAGATTCATACTACATACATTCCATGTTCCAGTTATTAATGGATGTTTACAGTTGTTTCTCCTTATTTTGAGTCATGCCACATCAGCAAATGGAGGTCCTTGGGGCTTTACTCCATTTCCATCATCAAAGTAGACTCTACTTTGAGGAGGCAACTCTTTTCCAGTTGTCTTTTGAGTGCGCCTTCCAACCTGGGTGGATCATTTTCTGGCACTATATCTAACAGTGTTTCTCTGCTACTCATAGGGTTTTCAATGGGTAGTTGTTTCAAGAGTGGGCTGCCAGGTCCTCCTCCATAGTCTCCTTTAGTTTGTAAGCTCAGCTAAAACCTGTCCACCATGGTTGACCCTGTTTTTATCTGAGATACCAGTTGCATAGCTTTTAGCTTCATGGAAACATGTAAGCCACCACAGTATGGCAAACAGCAGTGTGGGTAAGACCTTGAGTATATCCTGCTGATTTCAGAGACCACCTTAAGAACAGGTTTAATGCATTAGATGCAAATGATAGAAGATCAGACAACTTGTGGCATAACATCAAAGATATCATTCATGAGGAAAGCAAAAGGTTATTAGAAAGAAAGGGAAAAAAAGAAAAGACCAAATTACATGTCAAAAGAGAATCTGAAACTTACACTTGAACATCGAGCAGCTTAAGTAAAAGGAAGACACGATGAAGTTAAGGAACTAAATAGAAGATTTCAAAAGGCAGCTCGAGAAGATAAAATCAAATATTTTAATGACAAGTGCAAAGGCCTGGAGACAGAAAACCAAAAGGGAAGAAAACACTCTGTTTTCTCAAGCTTAAGGAATTCAAGAACAAATTCAAGACTTAAGTGGCAATAGTGAAATATTCTACAGGGAAAATATTAAAAGATGCAGGAAGTCATCAAAAGAAGATGGAAGGAGTACACAGAGTCATTATACAAAAAAGTATTGGTAGATGAACAACCATTTCAAGAGGCTGCATATGATCAGGAACCAATGGTATTGAAGGACAAAGTAGAACATGCCTTGAAGGAACTGGTGAAACACAAGGCTTCAGGAATTGATGGAATACCAATACAGATCTTCCAACAAACAGATGCAGCATTGAGGTGCTAACATATTTATGCCAAAAGATGTGGAAAACAGCTACCTGGCCAACTGACTGGAAGAGATCCATATTTGTGTCTATTCCAAAAAAAGGGGATCCAACTGAATGTTGAAACTGTTGAACAATATCATTAATATCACATGCAAGAAAAATTTTACTAAAGGTCATTCAAAAGCATCTGCAACAGTATATAGACAGAGAGCTGCCAGAAAATGAAGCCAGATTCAGAAGAGGGTGGGGGACCAGGGACATCATTGCTGATGTCAGATGGATCTTAGCTGGAAGCGGAGAATATCAGAAAAATGTCTATCTATGTTTTATTAACTATGCAAAGGCATTTGACTGTGTGGTTCATAACAAATTATGGATAACCCTGCAAAGAGTGGGAATGCCAAAGCACCTAATTGTACTCATGAAGAATCTGTACATGCATCAGGAGGCAGTCATTCGAAAAGAACAAGGAAACACTGTTTAGTTTAAAATTGAGAAAGGTGTGCATCAGAGCTGTATCCTTTCACCATATTTCTTCAATTTATATGCTGAGCAAATAGAGAAGCTGGACTCTATGAAGAACGTGGCATCAAGATTGAAGGAAGACTCATTATCACCTTTGTTTTGCAGATGACACAACTCTGCTTGCTGAAAGTGAAGAGGATTTAAAATATTTATTGATAAAGTTTGAAGAACATAGCCTTCAGTATGGATTGAGATTCAACATCAACAAAACAAAAATCCTTACAACTGGGTCAGTATGTGACTTCACAATGAATGGTGAAAAGATTGAGGTTGTCCACAATTTTGCTTTCCTTGGTTTTACAGCCATGGAAGCAGTAGTCAAGCAATCAAAAGATGCTTTGCTTTGGGAAAAGCTGTGGCAAAAGATCTCTTTAAAGTATTGAAAAATAAAGATGTTACATTGAAGATTAATATGTGCCTGACTCATGCCATGGTATTTTCAGTCACATCATATGGTTGTGAAAGCTGGACATTGAACAAGGGAGACAGGAGAAAAATTGATGCTTTTGAATTATGTTGCTGGAGATATTTATTGCATATACCATGGACTGCCAAAAGAACCAATAGATCTGTCCTAGAGGAAGTGCAGCCAGAGTGCTCCTTGGAAACAAGGATGGCTAGACTGCATCTCAGTTATTTTGGACATATAGTCAGGAGGGACCAGTCCCTGGAGAAGGACATCATGTTTGGGAGAGTGGTAGATCAACAACAACAAAAAAGGAAAACTCTCCACTAGATGGATTGACACAATATCTGCAACAATGGGCTCAAACACAAATAACATCGTGTGCCTAGTACAGAATTGGTGAGTGTTTCATTCTGCTGTACATGGGGTCAGTATGAATTGTATCAGAGTCAGTGTGATCTAAAAACAAGTAATGATATTTTGATGGAGTGTTAATTTTTTCCGGGAAGACTTGAATAAGTTATAACAATTGTGAAGCTTTTGATCACCTGGATACCTACGAGCCCTACTCCATCTGATGGGCATTAGCTATTTAAGTTTTATGCATCTGCCTTTGAAACAAACTTAAGTTTAAAATAGTGACTTATTTTGGATGCTCAGCGTTTGATGATCTGAATAATAGAATCAATCCTTCTAAGTAAATAGAGACACAGAGAGATCTGTTTTTGAGAAAAAGGGGAAGAATTCTAATCAAGCAATGGCATTTACAAAGGATTATAAAGAGAAAAGAACAAACCTCATGCAAGAAATGGCAAACAGCCTCCCTGTCAGGGTAAACACCTGGCTCTAGGACTTCTTGTTAGGGAGGACATATTATTTTGTTCCTTCCATTTCCAGAGAGAATCAATTTCTACCAGTAGAGAACACACTGGAGGAATGTCCTTGCTTCCCCTCATTTAGGGGGACTAAGATACCTCCTGTGATAAAGAGGAAAACCCACCTTACAATCTCAGAAGGCCAGCCTAAGACAAAGTGTGAGAGAAATATGACACACCTGAGGGGAAGACCAAAAGGAGAGGAAGAATACCTGTCCCCTTAATAATAGGGGTATAAATCCCCTCAAAGCTCTACTGCTCCATGCACATGTACAGAGCAGCCTCCAGAAGTCCACAGAAATGCAAAGTTGTCCACAGTTCTCTGAAGATGTCTATAGATGCCCAGAAATGTTTGCATTTGTGCATAATCATCTGCAACCTCATTGCTGGACCTGCACACAGCCTCACCTCTACCTCCAGGAGTGTAAATGAAACTGTGGATCTTCATTGCTGAACCTCTCTGTTTTCTGTTTTCTCAGAAAGTGTAACCTTTGTCTTTTCATCTCCCCTTTCCTCTCTTTGGCCTAAATCCTCAGCCTGATTTCCTAAACACTCTGGGCACACTCTTTCTCTCCAATTCTATATAAACTATGCTAGCCTAAGTTTATTTTATGTCTGTTTTTAAATTCCTTTATAAATGTGACCAAGGACCAACATTTTGCTGCCAGCTCTCAGCTAACACCTAGATCCATTCCCTCGTAACAGCTTCAATCATTGCTTTCCTAGGATGAAAATCAGTATCATGTGTCCACATCTCTCAAGATTATGCTGAAAATGAAATGAGAAACATTGAAATTAAAGTGCTTTGAAAAGGATGAATATGGAGACACTATTAATATATTTAGCTGGGACTTAGCTCAGTTGGTAGAGCGCTGTGCTGCAGTCTCTGAGGTCCCGAGTTCAATTCCCAGCACCACAAAAATGAGAGAAAGGCCTGGCAACCCACTCCCAAGGCAATCCCGAAATAGCCATTGAAAACCCTAGGAGGGTCGCTATGAGTCGGATATCGACTCGACGGCACCTAACAACAACAACATTAATATATTTAGAGACTGAAGTAGCAAAGTATAAAATTATTAACACAAAATGAGGTAGAATAGACTTCCTTAAATTCTAATGTGAAAACTTTTCAGTGGAATATTTTTAAATGCAGATTCTTTTTCAGCAGGTCAAGAGTACGACTACCAGGTGTGCATTTCTAGCAAGTTCCCAGGCAATTATAATTCTGGTTTTTGGATTAGTCTCTGCTTGGCAAAAAGATACTAAACTAGTTTCAGGATCTTTCAGGACCATCTAAGTGGCTCTCAGCTCACTCAATCTTTTAGTGATTCTATCTGGGCAAATCTCTCAATGGAGCAATTAAGAAAATGTATGATTTTAGAACAGACTGAGAATGAGGAAGTTACAAACCCACTCACCATCTCTCTATAAATATATACATACATATCATATATATATATTTAAAGAATGACTATATTATGACTACTATGTCTTAATTAGCTATTTGTTGTGATAACATATATGTGAAACAACAGTTCATGACATTTAAGTGTCAACTCTGTACAATAAAATACATGATTCAGAAGAAGAGTGAGTTTTAAACTGCAAATAAAACATGTACGCCTAGTTGTGGTTATTTGCATGCAGGTGATAAAATCGACTTCAGCTAATTTAGCCGAAAGGAGAATTTTTTTAAATGTCAGTAGGGAGTGAGCATGTCCTAAGTGAGGCTAAAGACAGAGGAGTGGCTGTGGGATATTTTAAGACCATGATCTACTCAGTAGTCATTGTTATAATGGACGAACTCCAGTTATGAGCCCCTGGGTTTCATCCCTAGAAGCACGTGCGCGCGCGCACACACACACACACACACACACACACACACACACACACACAAATTTATAGGAACAAGCATCTGATTGGCCCACTTAGATCTTTTTCCTGCTTTCTTATTAACTGGATTTACTGGAGCAAAGAGAAAGCCTCTGGTGTCCTATCAAGAGGAGAATTGGGGAAAATAGGGTTACTCTAAGGAAGTAACAATTTATGCTTAGAAACCAAATCCCAATAAGAGAATAACTGTTTACAGGGTGTGTGTGTGTGTGTGTGTGTGTGTGTGTTTGTGTGTGTGTATCTCAATTTTACATCTGAGAAATATCTTTAAAAAATTCAGTACTAAAAAGTAAAATTTGTTTCATATTTGTTTATAGTGTTAGTTTCTCTTATGAAATGTTCATATTTTTTCTATTTACCTATTAAAACTCAATGATTTCTCTGGCAATTTCTGTTAGGTCATTAATATGATAAATTACTAAAGTTTTGAATATTAAAAAAGGGTCTAACCATATGTGAACACTTCTATTTATGGTTTCTTATTAAATATTTGCAAAAAGTATTATTATTTTACAAATTATTTTTTGCTTTTGGAAGTCAAAAAAGATAATGGAGGTAATACTGGAAACCATTGCCTTAAAACTTACAGGTTAACTATAATGGAAATTTCATTTAGTAAGATCTCACATTCATAAAAACAGTAGTGTGAAAGGAAAGTAATATTGAAAGTCATTTAAATATTTTGTATCACAAGAAGACACTGAAGTGGTGTGTGAGGTTCGAGTACTGTCTCAGGCAGCGTTCTGGTACTATAACAGATACTTGAGATGACCAACTTCTGAAGAGAAAATGATTACTTTGGCTCATAGTTTCAGAGGTTCCAGGTCCTGACTGATCTTTTTGTTTTTAGGCCAGTGGGAAGGCAGCACATTGTGGCTGAGGAGCATGTCAAATTAAAACTGTTCAACTGATGGGAAGCCAATGAGTGAAAGAGAACAAAGGGAGTGGGGTCCTACAGTTCCCTCCAAGTGCATGCCCCCAGTGACATAAGACCTCCCATGAGGCCTTACTTTCTAAATTTTCACCACCTTTAGATAGCTACAAGCTGTAGACTATGGGCATTGAGGGAACATTTAAGATGCACATTATGGCAGGTATTTGTAATGTGTGCTTATAGTTTAGCAAACATCTTTAAAGTTCTATCTTTCCACATCAAATATTCTCAGTTTCCAATGAAAAAATGTTGCCAAGCTGTAGATTCAGCTATTGTGTATTTTTTTCTAAACTTTCACAATTACAGCACTACAGCACACTTACAGCACTATAAAAGATGAATACAAATAAATAAATAAATATAATCTTTCCCTTTGCCTTATCCACATAGTCCCATTGCTGGTATGGTGCCCTGTCACCTTGTACAACCTGACCACCTCACCCCACACATAGCTTCCTGATCCTCACAGAATCTAACTTACTATACTTGTCCCCATGGGAAGCATGGACTGGTTTCTGGCGGTAGTTTCTCATCACTTTTCTGCAGAATAAAAATTAACCTGGAACTGATCCAATGAGACAGAAAGCAAGAGTGGGAGATGGAGGAGTGGGGAGCAAAGGGAATTTCTGCATAATCATTTTTCTAATTATTGCCAATTGCATTGGTAAGATGATTTCAAAAGCTGGAGAAGTCGGCGGAATAATTTGCTATTGGAAAGACATTGTTTCAAGTAAAAGTTCTTGTGGATTTGAATGTTTGATTCGTTCTCCAGAGTATATGTATATATGGCATGCACAAGAAATCTTTTCTATTTTTCAAAGACAATATTCCTGATAATGACTCTTGTTATAGACATTTTTCACATAAGCATTAGTGGGAGTGTGTGTCTTCTTTAGTGCTTAACTTTAATTCTTGGAAAAGAGGAAAACGTTTTAATTTTCAGATAGAAATGAAGACACCATGAGCTGCATGCCTAATCTCTGTGCCAGTCTTGCAACCATAGTGCACAGGGCCTATACCATCCTTCCCTCCAGACATCCATCCTTTTCTCTTTAGCTAAGGAAAGAAAGAGGGTCGATATCCTGTCAGCTTCAAACATCACTGAACTGTTTAGGATTAAAAACCCACATTGACTTTACCTTTGACCACATTTGAATACAACCAAAATAAGTTCTATTTAATGCCAATACCCAGGCACATATTGTTGCTGTTGCTGTTGCTTTTAGGTGCCATAGGTTTAGGTTTGACTTATAGCGACCTTATGTACAACAGAATGAAAAACTATCTGACACCATGCCAAACATATGATGTTTTTGTGCTTAAGTCCATTGTTACAGCCACTGTATCAATCCATCTAATTGAGGGTCTTCTTTTTTTTTGCTTTGACCTAACACTCTCCCCAACATGATGTCCTTCTCTAGGGATTGATCCCTCCTGAGAACATGTCCAAAATATATATTCTGAACATGGGCTTTGGTGTTAGGTCTAAATGGAAGCTCCACTGCCTATTTGTTATGTGTCTGTGGAGAAATCTCAATCGTCTCAACTGTAGTAAAACAGTAATACTAGATAGAAGATTGCATGTATGTGTGTATGTGTAATCTAAATCCTCATAAAACATGTAATATGGCTCTTTAAAGTGAATCAGCATACAATAAATGGTAGCCATCGATATTATTGCATATTATTAATATCAGTCCCTTCCATTTATCTCCAACATTCATGTCTGGCCTCCTTCCTCTGGAATCTCTCCTCAAACCTAGTCCTACAATCTTAAAAGTCAGTATGTATATCTTATACCCTATAAATATCTTTAAAATAAACAATATCCAATACCCATATAACAATGTGGTAAACTACATGCTCTGTTGTTTGTCTCAGAAAAAAATGAATAATATTTGACAAGTTTTCATCCCAAGATATTTGACTGACATTTGAAGATTAAATTTTTCTTCTGTGATATATTACAGATGCATTGAATTAGTAACTCACCATGGTTACTTTCTGAAAGAGATAAGGAGATGGAAAATATTTTTTCTAAGATGGACAATAGTTTGGGAGGAAAACAAGCAAAAATGGGAGATATCAGGTATATGGTGATTCCTTTAAAATGCACATAAAAGGATTGCATATGAACTTGCCTGAATATAAGTTATAATAAACTCACATCGGTGGTAAAGTTTATCAAAGTTTCTTTCCTCCCTAAGAAGAATGGGGGCTATTCTCTTCATGAACTGATCACTGGTTGAAAAATCAAACATGATTAGTGAGAAGAATCTAGTGATTTATTCAGAAATCTCTTATTTTTAATGACTCACAAGTCTTCTGGGAACTGTTTGGGTTTGTAATGAGAGCAATTTATCAGACTGCAGAAGACATGTCTATCTTTTAGCCTGATACATTCTCCCATATGTTCTTTCCTTTCTCACATAAGACTAATGCTAATGTGGTTTTGAGAAGCCATTTGAGTAATTTCAGTTAGAATTTTCCATATTTTTCCTATAATGTTATAGAATATTGTATTTGCTTAAGTCCAAAAAATGGCACTGAACTGACATTGTAAAACCTTTGCTATTTGCTGTAGAAACTTGGGTCTCTTTTTCAATATCTTTTTGCCTTATTTTATTCATATTTAAAGAAGAGAGAATATATTTGGATAGAAATAAGTTAATATGGCTACTTCTTTTGAAGGAAATTTAGAAATAACCTTTGGCTAGATTTTGGTTCCTTTTTACTCCTAGCATATTTTCATTAGCAATAATGGTAATAAACAATAAACAATAAACAATAAAATCATTATTGAATGACTGACAGAGTGAATGCATTGTGAATATTATTTATTATCATTCCGTCAATTTATCTTTATAACACAAAACAGATTTATACTAGGTATTGTTGTTAGGTGTTGTCGAGTCAGTGTCTGACTCATAGCCACCCTACTACAACAGGCAAAACACTATTATCAGTGCTTCTTTGCTATTCATAGGGTTTTCAATGGCTGGTTGTTTTTTGGGAGTGGGTTGCTGGGTCCTTCTCCCAAGCCAAAGCATCTGGTGTTCCCAGGTGGTCTCCCATCCAAGTACTAGCCAGGCCCTACCCTGCTTAGCTTCTGAGATCTGATGGGATCCGATGTCACAGTGGTATGGCTGCAGGCCGTTATGCTGGGTAGTCTAATTACACTAGGTACACTAGCGCAGACTCATTATGCCCATTTTATGGATGTCAGAAACAAGGTTGACAGAGATAAGGGTATTGGCCCAAGAAAACACACTACTATATTTTGGCCTTGGAATTAGGACACAGATTTGCCTTTTAAGATGAAGTGCAACCCATGAGTTTGAGAGAAAGAATAAAAGAAAACAAACATAAACAAGAGCTGGAGCCAGCATCAGTAGTGGTACAGTAGACAGGACATTCCCCCAGCCTGTCACCAATAGATCTCTTCTCTGAAAGTTTTCCTTGACTCAAATTACAATGACTGATGCCTGAATCCTGTAATAACCAATTCATAGCCTATGTTACTGGTATGTGCCAAAGAGATTTGTGGCACTTCATCAAACAATTATTACAAACCAGAGCAAGCAAATTAGTTTTCTTCCATGCCGACACAACCTTAGAAGTATCATTGCCTTATTATCTCCTTGCTCTGAGTAATCAGCTATAATTTGCAAAGAGACCACCACACATAAATCGACAAGTGGAATGATGGAAATGAAACTAGGGATGTAGATATACAAAACACATGCAGAAATAATTCTGGCTAAGAAAGAATTTGCAAAATGGCCTATTTTGTGTATGTGTGCTGAGTGTGTGTGTGTGTGTGTGTGTGTGTGTGTGTGTGTGTGTGTGTAAGAGAGAGAGAGTAATGAGGCATTAGATATCTAATGCTAACAATGCCAAAATACCTGGAGGGTGATTAATGTCAGGACTTCAGAGATGACAAGAGGATTTGTGGAGAATGAATGTATTTCCATCTGGAAACCATGAGGCGTTAATACTTTTTGTTATTCCACAGTGTTTATTAATAAAATGTTTGTTTGCTAAACTTCAATTCAATTATCCTACCCTAAAGGACCTTGAATTAGATAAATATTTTCAGAACAGGCTCATTAAGGATGATTCAAATATTTCATTTTTTAGGACTTGTGCAGTGTGTTAAACTCACCAGGTATTATGAAGCATGGAAAATTCAGTCTTAGGTATCTTTTGAAAGATTCCCTAATTTCTTCTTTCATGTGTAGGCCAAGGGCTTATTAGGAATGCTAATCACCAGTCCTTTATTTTTAGGAAGGCTCCTTTCTCTCTTTTTATTCTTTTTCTTTTGTAAATGTCCTACCTCCCCCATTTAAGCTACCTGATGGTAGGTTCCACAGTTCTCCTGGTTCACAGTTATTTCCGAAGTGGCTAGGGCAAAGCCTAGGACACAGTGGGCTCTTACTAAGTATTTGTTGAATGAGTAAATGAATTCCAATTTTTACTTTTAGATCTCAAGAACTTGTGTTACATCACAAATGCTCTTCTTCACTTCATGTTCTCCTCATCCATTGTTTCTTCCTAGGCATTTCATTATTCCCTCCTGAACATATTCTCTTTTTTTGCACTGTTTTGCTATAGCTGTTTCGGTTTCTACTTTGCACTATTTATAATTTTATAATCTTAGCCTACAAAGGTCTGATGCCATAGCACCCTAGAATCCAATCTTGCCTGATCTTGGAAGCTAAGCAGGTCAGCCTGGTTAGTCCTTGGATGGCAGACCATCCAGGAACACCAGGTGCTACAGGCTAGGGAGAAGGACCTGGCAATCCACTCTGGAAACTATACATCATTGCAAACCTATGAATAACAGAGAAGCACTGACATAGTGCTAGGCATGGCATAGTGACTGAAAATGTTTCATTCTGTTGTAGATAGAATTGCTATGAGTTGGACCTGACTTGACAGCACCTAACACCACCACTAACAACAACCTACAAAG
This sequence comes from Pedetes capensis, assembly GCA_007922755.1. Lineage (NCBI taxonomy): Eukaryota > Metazoa > Chordata > Mammalia > Rodentia > Pedetidae > Pedetes > Pedetes capensis. The sequence goes on from VMDO01015894.1 coordinate 14,102, forward strand.
AGTACTAAGGGATTTACTACCCTGAACAGTGCTTAATGGTGGTGTTGCTTCTTATTAACTTGTTGCTACATCCTGGTTTATCATGTTCTATCTGAGTTTATGCTTCTTGATGGATCCAGACCCTGAATTAACTGGGGGCTCCTTTCTGACCTTCTCTTTGTAACTTGGATTCCAATTACAGTATGATTTCTGAAATCTGGGGAATCTTGTTTGACAATTGCTAACTGTGTTTCTAAGGTTGAAACCATCATTTGACCTTTAGAATATTCAAATTTTATCTTTAAAATATCCATAAAGATTCCTTTAAGCTTCAAAAATAAAAAAGAAAACATACATACTATTTTGAGGAATATTACAAAACTAAATTAAAAGGATGGGGAACATGTTATGCTGAGTAATATAAATGGGTGACCCTTCAGTAGAACTATTTGTTGGTAGTAATAGAAAAAAGATTATTTATTCCTTCTAAATATTGATTTTAATTGAGTTCCCCTGGAGGATAATTCCTTCTACTTTGGAAAGAGACATATCTTTTCTAATGATTTGCTAACAAGTGACTTTATGGCTACATCTCCTCAGGAAGGATATATGTATGTGTTGTCATTTGTGTCTACTAAAGTGGGATTCATGGGAAAGAAGAGATCACAGGGTAATTATTAATCTTCAGTAGGATTTATTTATTGCTACCAATGACCTAGCCCAAGAAATCTCCAAAGAGCTGAGCAAAGGGAAAATGGCAGGTTATATTCTTTAAGGAATTCAGCAGAGGGGCAGTACTTCTGCAAGGGCACGAAAAACTAGCCAAGCATATTATAGAAGCAAAACAGCACTGATTAGTAACCTGACATAGAAGGGGGTCTCACAAGAAGGGGAAAGGGCCCCAAAACAGGAAAAGAAGGTCCTCTCAGGGTGAGCCTTCAGGGCAAATACCACAGATAGAAGCTGGAACTATATCTGGTGGACTGGCAATCTAGTTGCAATGGTGACATGGAAGAGGTGCATTCCTATGACCAGTCTTGCAGGTATGAGAACAAAAGGGAGGGGTGGGGGACTGGGGCTTAATGGTTACAAAGTTGTAAAATCATCCAAAAGAATACCCTTGAAATTTTAACCTATAGAAAACAGGAGCTACAGAAATTTAGGAGAAATGGGAGAGAGGAAAAGGGGGTGTCTTTCAATTCTTTCATACTAGTATACAAAAGTTGTGAAGGGAGACATAGAAGGCTTGTACAGATCCCCTGGATGCAGTTCTCGTGTCCAGACCATAGCTTTGTATCAGTCTGAATACTCAATCCTTTGATCAATGGGCTCTTATGATGCATTGGTTTTGGCAAGGGAGGTCAGAGTCCTCCTGTGTACTGATGAGAAGCATAAAGAAATTTTATGTTTCTAACATTAAATATAGGGTTGAAAAGTGAGGTGACTCTTACACTAGGAAAGGTGAACTTTTATTTTCAGAGTCCAAAACAGAGTTGTGAGACCAGGATTCTGCCGTATAGAAATACCCTGCAAGTCCTTTTATGTGGGATTCAGTTAGACCATCATGGTGTAACCATAGAATAGCCAATTTTTATAGTTCAGATGAGGGGATCCATTACGGCAAGCTTTCATTATCCTCAAAGCTGCTGTATATAAACATCTGGAGGACCATGACTGAGAAAGCCAGAGGTCTTCCTGTGTATGTTATTTGTTTTCATTAAAGCATATCTCCTACTAATGACAGTCAAGGTCAATGCAAAAACCCAACCTGAAAATTCTAGGACTGCAATCAACATTGGTGAGTGTATACAGTATACATAGCCTCATTTGTTTTTGTCTCTCTTCTCTTTTTCTATTCCATATTTTCTTTTCTAATTTCTTTCTTGGTATTCTTTTTTGTTCTCTTTCTCCAATTGTTTCCCTTTCCCTTCCCTTACTCTTGTCCCCATTCATTTTTGTCTGTATCAGTTGTAGTATTCTGAGGAGATAAAAGATGTGCACGGAATTTCTTAAGAGAAACAAGGTGAAGGAAGGAGAGGAGGTGGAGGGAGAGAGCCTTCAGGCCAGGCTACAGCAAGAAGAACGGGAAAGGGATTGGGTGAGGAGAGCCTCAGATTGTAGTGTAGCTCTGGGAAAGTCATGGCCAGGCTGATGGAGACCCCAAAGCAGAGTCCCGTGTGAGTAATAGCCCTATTCTCACATCCCTCCCTGCCTTGCCCACTTGTTGGTTGGGAACAACCAGGAGAAAGTGGCCTCTGTTTGTGACCACTGAAGTAGATCCAAGGGTGCAACAGTTGGAGGTTTTCAGACAACTCCTTCTTACAAGGGAGAGGTGAGGAGCAAAATTTTATGACCAGTTCCTTTGATACCCATTTCCCTCTGTCCTTCCTACTTTCTGACCAAGAGGGCTTAATGTTCCCTTCAGCTTGACTAAATTTTAGACATCCTTCTTCCTGATTCTAGTCTTCTGACCTTTTTTTTCTTAGAGTATTTACTTTAGAAAACTTTTAATGGTAAATCTCTTCTTTGCATTTTTAAGATGTAGCATTTTTCTAGAAGCTTCTTCCCAGTTTTAAACCTCAGGAATATCTTTCTCCAGGACTTAGGAGCCATTCCTTTGAAATGGAATCATCAAGGAAGGTAATGCCCCTAGTTTCCAGTCATACAGAATGGGTAGAAACCTAACTTTAGTGGGCACCCTGTTCCAAGGTATAAATGTACCTACTGTTATGAAGATAAGAGAAAGTTCACTTTTGCTGTTTTTTTTTCTCCATAAAGCCAATTAGAAGATGTGGGTGGCCTCTGATTCTCCCATCCCAGGTTTTAAGACCTTTCTAGTTTTGTTTTGTTTCATTTGAGTGAGGTTACATTGAGTTCTGGCCTTTTTTTCTTTTCCTATTGCAATAGCATTGCTTAAAGTCTTTCTTGCTGTTTAACCTTGGTGCAATTTAAAAAAATTTATTAGCCCCTTCTTTCCTCTCTCCCTTTCATTCCTCCTTCCCTTTTTTCTTTCATTCCTTCCATAAAATATTTATTGAATACCAACCCTATGCCAGGAAGTAGATCAGTACTAGACATCTTAGTAAAAAAGGCAGTCAACTTCCTTACCCTATGGTGTGTACAGTTCAGAAAAGTAGACAGAGAACAAGTAAATAAGTAAGTATACAAGTATATGTTTTGGAATACAAATTTCCTTTATAGAAGTAAACTATATTGGTGATTTGAACAATTGAAAGTGTGCCTACTATGCATAAAATATTCAGGAACCTTAGAGTCATGGTCTGTTTTCCAGGCTAGAGCCCATGTTTTAGAACCCAGCCGTTTGACTCCATATATAACACTATCATGTGTTGTCATGATACTAGCTCTTCAAACCTCATCTTTCTCAATTATAAAATTAGAATAATACTGATACTTATTTCATGGAATTATTTGGAGAAATCAAATGAAATAATAAATCTAAGCCTCTTAGTATGTTCCCTGGTACATAAATGTTTGATAATATTGATGATAATGATAAAATACTTTATAAAGATAGTATCCAAAAAGAGATGTGGTGTAGTTTCAAAACTTTTATAATACCAGAATATTTTAACAAATGAACTCTTTTAAAATATCTCTTAGAATAATCCAGTGAGCTCTGGTGTATACTACTCATTTGGACATTCTCCATATACTACCTAGCATTGTGATTTAACAGTTTAACATTGGCATGTCTTGCTTCTGCATGAAATTATGATTTCTTTGGAAGAAATAATGAAATAGTTGCTTCCATGTTTCCACAGTCCTTGTGAGATAATAAATGTCATTTAAGCTACTTGCTGTAATGATTTCTTATGCAACAATAGTTAACTAATACATAATTTAATAGTTTTAACAAAACAGATAAAATTTGTGTACAAGGATTCTCATGATCAAAAATGAATGTATTTTGCCCCAATATGAATATTTTCTTTTTAACTATTGTACACTCTATATAAATGGGTAGTAAAAAGAGAATTTTCAGACTGAAGATTCTTTCAATTGAGTCCTCAAAGTATATTATAAGGTTGTTTTTCTAGTCTATATCTAAGACTGCCTTGCTGATTCCCCTGAATTTCCATTTTTGCCCCAATTATTGATAGAAATATTACCAAATAAAACTACAAATATGTTTGTAGTTTTTTTTTCTCCTTGTGGTTCTTGGGATTGAATTCAGGGCCTCCTGCATACTAGGGAAGTGATCTACTAATGAGTGATGTCCCCAGCCCTTTTTAAAAATCTTATTTTGAGATAGAATCTCACTAATTTGCCCAGGCTAGCCCCCTTGAACTTGCCAAGTAACCCCAGCAGACCTCAAACTAATGATCTTCCTGCCTCAGCGTCCGGAGAAGCTGGGATTACAGGTGTGTGCCATCATGCCCTATTTATTTATTTATTTATTTATTTATTTATTTATTTATTTTGGTGCATAGTTTTGAGCAATTCAAAAGGAAAAGAGAAAGAATATACTGTGGACAATACATTTTAGTTCTTAAAGGAAAGTAATATTATGAATCTGATTTGGAACATTCAGAGACCAATATGTGGGGAGACTGAAAGAAGGGGTGGGAATGATTAAACAGCTTCGTGATCTCCATTGGCCTGCATCAAGCTACTTCACTAAACATATCATCTTTATAAAAACAGTTTATGTTTACTACACAGATAAAACCTTAAGACAAATCTTCTAGAAATTTCAGAGGGGCTATTGCTGACCATGGCGATTATTGTTATTTAATGATATTCCTAAAATCAGTGAAAATGTGAGAATACTTACTAATAAGTTAATAGGATGGTCAGCCTCTAATAGTCATTACTACTCTGACCAACCTAGTTGTTGGGTCAAAAAATTTAATTATCTTTAAACAAATTGATTCATGAAAGAATCCCAAGTTTGGCAGTAAAGGATGCTTCATAATAATTATTGTCCAATGATGACTTTTTTTCCAAAGAACATTAATGATTTGAAGATCCTTAAATTTTTTTTCTGTTGAATTATGGATTAATTGGTATCTAACTTTGAGTTACAAAATCAAATAAAAGAGAATTGTGCATCCGTGATATAACTTACAGAACTGAGTCACCATCACTGAGTATTTCTTTAATTATGACTTAGAACACAGAATACTGGGGCAGCTCAATAAATGCTAAAGTTTATGAATAGCTGTAGTTTGTTGGTTATTTACTAAGATTTTCTTCTGTGTACCTATATAACTTTCACAGGACTTTGATATTTTGACTTTGATTTTAATTACTAACTGCTGGGGCTTCTCATTAATCAGTTTTCAAGCAATTAATTCTGTCATAAGTGGAAAGAATTGGCCGAATTAGTTAAAGGCCATTTCCAGAATTAGATCATGGTAATTAATTTCCTGGTTTCTATGTTAATAAGTAGTCATATATTGCTTGGTAGACATTGATTAGAGTCTACATCAGCCATGCAAATTAACATGGGCCTATTGGCCTCCCTGTTGGAATAAATAAGGCTGAGCTTTAAAAAGAAAAGGAAAAGAAGCAATAATCAAAGCCAACTATACCATTCAGGAGGCACTACTTTCCTACTCTCAAAGATTTATCATTGCTAATGAGTGTCAAAGCCCTTCCAGGTCACCAAAAATTAAGTTTAGAATATCTTCATGGCTGCCCTGATTCAACCAAGCATGATCACATTTCTACTTTAATTGCAAAATGCATAATATTAACTAAGACAGCAATTTATGGCTTGGGAAATTTTTTATGAAATAGTGGTATTAGAATATAATAGTAAGGTACCTAAATTACATTTTACAAAATATAAGATGTGAATGCAGTTTTAACTTGTATCCATTAACATAGACACTCTTGTATAATTCCTTAACTTTTTCAGCTGTTTCTGTTTTTTGTCCAAATCAGGGTATGCAATGTCATTCAGTACCTTAAAATTGTTTTGAAATCGCTGGTTTTAATTAATACCTTTCCATGCATCAACTGTTTCAAACAGGTGATAAAATTCTGAGAAGAGTATAATAGACAGTAACGTGTACTCCATCCAGCCTTAATAGGTATGCACACCTTATGTTTTTATTTGCAATCTTTTTATTAGAATAATGATAAAAATCAAATCTTACAGATTCAGCTAAAAGTCACTCCCAATCTTTCCAGACTTTTTCCTTTTATTTCTCTAGAAATTTTAGTACTTTAAAGTTAGTGAATATTTTTCTATGAAATTTCTTAGCACTTTTCTCTGTATGTATGTTATCATAGATGTATAATCGATAGTCACAACTCTTAGATTTTTCACATATTTGATCTTAATTGGTACTCCTAAATTGCCCACCAGCTGTATGTATATTTTAAAAAGTCTATTTATATGAGATTAAATACCTGTGTATGTGTGCATATACAGGTGTACATAGAGTTAAATATAATTGTATGTGTAAATATGTTTGTTCATATTTATATATAAATAAATAGAAATATTATGTAATGTAACAGACTATTCTTCTCCCAACATGTTTGTCAGCTTGTCATGCTATAGGGCTTGCATGTTGCTGTCATGCTAAAACTGTGCCACCAGTATTTCAGATACCAGGAGGGCCACACATGATGAATAGGTTTCACTTGTGCTTCCAGACTAATATAGACTAGGGAGAAAGACTCAGCAGCCTACTCTCGAAACGATTAGCCATTGAAAACTCTATGAATAGCTGAGAGGCACTGTAAAATATAGTGCTGGAAGATAAGCCCCCCAGGTTGGAAGGTGCTCAAAAAATCACTGGGGAAGAGTTACCTCCTCAAAGTTGTTGTTAGGTGCCCTGGAGTTGGTGTCCGACTCATAGCAACCCTATGTACAACAGGAGAAACAGTATTGTTTATGTTCTCTGCTATTCCTAAGACTTTCAATGGCTGATTGTTTTTTGGGAGTGGGTTACTGGGTCCTTTTCCCAACCCTAGGATCTTTTGTTCCCAGGCGGTCTGCCATCCAAGTACTAGCTAGACCCGATCCTGCTTAGTTTCCGAGATCTGATGCACGGCTGCAGGCAACTTCCATCTAGCCTCCTGTAATTAAGCCCTTTTGCTATCATTTTAGGTTAGGCATAGTTACTTCAGCATTGCTATATAGAATATTTTTGGATGGAAGTATGCTGGGCTAACTACAAGACTGTTAGGCATAGTTACTTCACTATTGCTATATAGAACATTTTTGGATGGAAGTACGTTGGGTTAACCACAAGACTGTGGTAGCATGTCAGAGACCCACCATGCTTCTCAGAGGCACTGCGTTCAGTGTAGGCTGTGTGTGCACACACTGAATGTGATTTCTGGGGGCTGGGGTTGGGATTTGAGGCTCCTTGCTGTATAATTCCAGTGTCTTCTCCAAGCCAGACTAGAATTCACTTCTTTATGTGTCCCAATGACTTCTATATGCTTGGAACACATGAAATACTCAGTAATTCTTTCATTGACTTGCCCAAATATCTTCCTTGTATATCCACCCTTAAAATCTCACTGTTAGAAACTCATTCTTCTGGGATTTAAGGTTCATTCTCTTTTTAATTTTTTTATATATATTTTTGTTTTTTTGAGACAAAGTTTTACTATATAGTCCAGTCTGGTCTTGAACTTGTCATCTTCCTGCCTCAGCCTACTATATGCTGCAATTACAGGCACATACCACCAACACCTGGCTAGGTTCATTCATTTTTGACAGTCTTTACAGAAAACATAAAGACTCTTAGATTGTATTTCGAGCCTGCAGCTGTAGCCCTGTGGCATCCGATCCCGTCAGATCTCGGAAGCTAAGCAGGGTCGGGCCTGGTTCGTACCTGGATGGGAGACCATCTGAGAACACCAGAAGCTGTAGGCTTGGGAGAAGGACCTGGCAACCCCCTCCCAAAAATCAATCTGCCATTGAAAACCCTATGAACAGCAGAGAAGCACTGACAATAGTGTTTCCCTTGTTGTACAGAGGGTCGCTATGAGTCGGATGCCGACTCGACGGCACCTAACAACAACAGATTGTATTTCATGATTTTGATTTGCTGTGTCCACCAACAAAGATACATCCCAACTGCTCCCTGGCCCTTCCTTGCTGGTGTATAACCTTTGATATGTTATGCCTAAGTTTCCATAGCTATTTATTCAATCCCATCTGATCTTGGAAGCTAAGCAGGGTCAGGCCTGCTTAGTCCTTCGATGGGGACCACCTGGGAATACCAGGTGCTATAGGCATGGGAGAAGGACTCAGCAGCCCCATCCCAAAACAATCAGCCACTGAAAACTCTATGAATAGCAGAGAAGCACTAGCATAGTGCTGGGCATGGCATAGTGTTGAGTAGTATTTCATTCTGTTGTACAAAGGGTTACAATGAGTTGGATCCGACTCCACCACACCTAACAACAACATATTAAGTACTTAGGCTTTGTATTTACCCTCACCTGCAACTCCTTGTCTTTCTCTTGCTTCCTGCTGGTACACATCAGGCTAAACCAATTTTGGCAAAACTCAACTCTTAAAGCCTATTCCTGTGAAGCTGAGTATAGTTGGAAAACATACACAAGATTATTGTCAGGAAACCATAGTCCATTAGCTTTTTAATTCTCTTAGATGATTATTTTACTGTTTGTCTCATTCTAACTTTTATTATTATTATTGTTATTACTTGTGGTGCTGGAGCTCAAACTGAAGGCCCTGTGCATGCTAAGCAGGCACTCTACTATTGAGCTACATGCCCAGCATTTGTTTGTTTATTTGTTTGTTTTGAGACAATTTCCTGCTATGTACCAAGACAAGCCTCTAACTCTCAGTCCTCCTGCCTCATCTTCCCAAGTGCATGTGCTTTCATGCCTGGCTCATTTCTAATTTCTATATCCCTTCTACAACCCCATTTCTTCACTGCTTTCTAACCAGTCTATACATTTTATGGCCAACTGATGAACTTCCTTACTATTCAGCTGAGAATATAGAATCAACTGGAAAAGAACCTCCACAAGTTCCCACAAACATCTAACATTTACCTGCATGTATCTACATGTACTCTACTTCCTCTCCTGTTGTTGTTGTTGTTAGGTCCCACCGAGTCAGGTATGACTCATAGAGATCTTGTGTACTGTTGAGGGTTTGGCCCTAACTTTAGCCTGGCTAGAGCTAAAATATTATGTCGGGGTTTTAGCTCTAGCCCGGCTAAAGTTAGGGCCAAACCCTCAACATACCAACGTGGCTGAGGTCGGGAAAGAAGGACCTCGGGAGACCTTCAGATGGTTAGAGAAGGACAGGGAAGGTTTATTGGGCACTCCCCTGAAGGGGGGGTAAGGAGCAAGCAGCCCCTATAGAGCAAGGCTCTATCCCTGTAAGTGCTGGCTCTAGGCCTGCAGCATAGAATGCTGCAGGCTAAGTGCTGGTACAGCTCAGCCTTAAAGGCACAGCCACAGCCGCTGGTGTTCAGTTGAGGTCCGATGGTCTTGACTCTCATGGCTCGCCTTCTTTACCCCCCTCCTTCCCAAGGATGGGAGGAGTTGGGAGGCTCTTTGTGGCTTGCTAGATGCCTTCGGCTCTTTGAGGCCCCTGGGCTTCATCTCCCCGGCTTGCTAGATGGTCTTGCTGGAGTAGGGAGCACTGGTCCGGGTGATGAGGTTCAGGAGACGGTCAGAGAGGTGAGGATCAAAGGATAAGAATGGGGTCCAGGAGCCCTGCTTTTATAGGGTCCTGGAGGGGTCACATGGTGGGGTTCAGCCAATCAGGGCACACAGCTGGCAGGTACAGTGGGCAAACGGACATAACTGCCAAGTGGAGACAGTTATTACCTGCAAGGTGGTGAGGGGAGCCAATCAAAATTAAGGTAGTTAGGGCTGGTCAAGCTGGCCGGGGGCCATCTTTGCTCACTCAATGGGAGGGGCTGTTTTGAGTGAGTGAGATGAGCCCTGGGGTCAACTAGGGGTCAGCCCCTCAGGCTGTTATGAGGGACCCTAGCTGGGAAATATTATTTTAAAAATCCCCAACAGTGTACAACAGAACGAAACACTATTCAACACTGTGCCATGCCCAGCACTAGGCAGTGACTCTCTGCTATTCACAGGGTTTTCAATGGCTAATTATTTTGAGATTGTTTGGGAGAGGATTGTCAGGTCCTTCTCCCATTTTTGCAGTGCTGGGGATTGAACCCAGGCCCTCAGAGAGTAAAGAGCAGAACTCTAGCAACTGAGCTAAAACCCAGCTCTCCTCTCCTGTTACTATGGGTTAATTTTATTGTCTTATACCTAGGGCTAAATTCTCCACTCATGTACTATTTCCTTTCCCCTCTTGAGAATTAAAGACATTACTCCTCAAATTTTCTTACCTCTTCTTAATCAGTATTTTTCTTTTTCTCCATTGGATCATTTTCATAAGCTAATAAACTCCAGACACATGCTGTTCAAATGATGAACCAAAGTCTGAAGAGATCACAAGATCAATAAGCAAGAGGAAGACACAGAATTATATAGATTAATCAACGAAAGAAGATGGGAGGGTAAAGGGGATATCTAAGAAAATGTCTACAGCTGCAAACAGTGGGCAAAGTACAGTCTGATAACATGACACTAGGCATATCTTAAGCCACTTATGTACAATTCTGGAAAAGAAAGGAAAGAGAAAAAAACTTGAAAAGGTTGAGAACATATTTGACTTGATTTCGATTATTCTTTTATCAGCAGAATAGATGTCTCAGATATAATAGTTATGTACAAATAAAAACAGGTTTTTAAAAGCAGGGGAACCCTTGAATTTGTAATCTCAGGCCAATATATATATATATATATATATATGTCAAATATTATTTTCAAATTCCATCTATTTTTATTGTAGGATTTGGGAGTTTGAAGGAAATTATATAAGTTAAAAAATTTAGCTTGAAAATGAAACATCAGACTACTAATCAAAACATAAGGCAGAGTATTTAAAAGTTTGTTTAAGTGTTCTGTAACAACAAGATGTGAAGAATTATCTGGTACATTAGTCTTTGGGACGATTTGTTAATCAACAGAAGAAGAAATGGGGCTTAGCAAATACTTGGGAAATCAGATTTTCATCTTAATGGAGTTTGAGATGCAAGTCAAATGGCATTCTTTTGCTGCTCATTTCATAGAAGCTAAATGAGTATACCAAAGGAGGAATTGTCAACTAATTGGAAGTTTGTATTCTACACCCCTAAGTGTCTTGCTCTTACTTTTTAAAAAATTTTTTCTTCTTTGCTTCGCATAACCTTGACTAGAATGCAAAGCTGTTATTTACCTGTGTAGTATCCCTCAGGTGTTCAAGAGCAGTGATTATGTCTGACCATTCCTTAGTGTACAGGCCGACCAGAAATGAGCCCAACTGTATTCTTTCCTTTGCCACTTGACTGTATTTCACAGCTTGTTGTGCCATCAGTTTCAGAATTCTTCTGAACTTAGTAAATGAGTTTGACTATCACTTGGCATTGATGAGATCCCTTTCTTTTAGTTTCTGGAAACATGATTACTGAAGCAAATAAGATATTATCCTACTTGCTTCTGAAAAGAGAGGAAATAAGTGGAAAGTGCATTGACTATTTTGGTTCTTCAAAAATATACTCTCTTGGGCAAATCATTGTGCTGTCTGCTAATGAGTTTGAGCCTAATCTGACATTGATGTTCTTTATGCATCATTTAATTGTTTCATGTTTAATTGCATTACCACAAAGCCAACATCTGTGGCAATGAAGATATAAAGGATATTTTGTAAACTCAGAAAAGTAGAATAAAGTGACAGAACAGACTTGCCCATGGGGAAAAATTTTCTCCATGCACTAGACTAACCATCTGATTACATTAGACAGAGGATACCAAAAAAATAAAAGCCAGAAAGTTAGTAAAAGACAGAATTTAAAAGCCAATAATAGATTTTAATTGGCAGCATAAGCCATTTGTTTCTTTTATTTTAGAAGAAGAAAGTTTTTAAATTTTATCCTCATTTTGGTAACATATATTAAACATACTATTAATAGATGCCACAAACATTTGAGATTATTGATGTTTGTTCTTAGAGGTTACCATGGCTTAATTTCTTCCTTATGAAATGATGAATTCATTTTTAGATGAACTAAATAGGGTAATTCTAAGGCTCATATGTACGTTTTCACTGTTTTGAAGTACTTTGTATTAAAATTTATGGAAAAGAAAATCATATAGAAAGATAATATATATTTATTGAATGACAAAATAATTTTTGAAATGTCTTTGAGACTGGCATAAGGTATGCAAGGAGTGCATTTAAACTAAGATACTGAATTTGAAAATGAAGCAAGAAGCCAGGCACGGTGACACATACCTGTAATTCCAGCAATTTGGGAGGCAGAGACAGGAAGATCACAAGCTGGAGGCCAGCAGCAGCCTATGTAACTTAGGGAGACCTGTCTCAAAATAAAAAGAAGTAAAAGTATTTTCTGTGAATGCATAGAAATGATAGAGGATGGTCAGTAGGAAGAAAGGGAATAATAGGGACCTCTGCAGCCATCTGCTCCCCAAACAACTTTTTTTTTGTGGTACTGGGGGTTGATCTCGGGGCCTCATGCCTGCATGTTTTGCAAGTGCTGGACCACTGTGCTGCACCCCCAGCCCTTTTATTTTTTTCCTTACTTTCTGAGACAGGGTCTCACTAAGTTACGCAGACTTCCTCTGGTCTCGAATTTGCGATCCTCCTGGCTCCACCTCCCAAACCGCTGGGATTACAGGCATGCACCACCACACCCAGCTGCCCAAACAACTTTTGAGTCATAAATATCAGTATGAGATTTCTCCAAGACAAGGAGGTAAGTACTTGATGTAGTAGCCAGTACTTACTTCCCTGATGTATAATTTCCTTTGTAAATAGCACAGTTGCTAGGAGATTACATCCTTTCACAAATAATCTAATCTGTAACCTAATCTATGGGGGACTGGGATTTAGCTCAATTGGTAGAGCGCTGCGCTGCAGTCTCTGAGTTCGGAGTTCAATTCCCAGCACTGCAAAAATGGGAGAAGGACCTGGCAATCCACTTCCAAGGCAATCCTGAGAGTCAGCCATTGAAAACCCTATGAGGGTCACTATGAGTTGGATACCGATTCCACGGCACCTAACAACAACAACAACCTAATCTATAACCTGTTGTTGTTAGGTGCCATCGAGTCAGCATCCAATTCATAGCACCCCTATGTACAACAGATGGAACACTATTCTCAGTGCTTCTCTGCTGTTCATAAGGTTTTCAATGGCGGGTTTATTTTTGAGAGTGGGCTGCCCAGTCCGTCTCCCAAGCCTACAGCATCTGGTGTTCCCAGGCAGTCTCCCATCCAAGGACTAACCAGGCCTGACCTTGCTTAGTTTCCGGGATCAGATGTCATAGGGTTACAACTGCAGGCATAATCTATAACCTGTACCACCTATCTAATCTGTAAATTGTACTATTCTTACAAATGGCTCTGATCAGTAACCAGAACTCACTTTACATATGAAGGCCACATGTGCCTCCATGTCTGGGCAAGGGAAGGGGGATTCTCATTTGAGGCAGGATGGATCAAAAATAGGGGAGGAATGTCTATCCCCTTAATGAGAAATGGACTTAAAAACCCCCAAAGTCCCACCTTTTGGGAAAGTCATCCTCAGTTGTCCACAGATATAAGCAGTATCAGGTCATCCACAGTTCTCAGCAGACTCTAGAACTCGTGATGTCCACAGATGTTTGCATTATTCACATTGTCCAGATGCCAGCAAATGCCCACAGAACTCCGCATATGTCCACAGCTGTCTGCAGTTTTACACAGATGATTGGAGCTTCCTGCAGCCTCACTGCTGAACCTGAATGCTTTTTGTCTTCTCACTCAGAAGTATAGATACAGCTATTCCACTGGTTTCCACTATTGGACCTGCCTGCTTTCTGATTTCTATCTCAGAAAACATAACTTCTCTCTCTCTTTGTCTTTCCATCTCCCCTTCTCCTCACGCCAGCCTATATCCTTAGCCTGCTTGTCCTGGCACTTAGGGGCACTCTTATTTTCTGAATACAAATACACTTTTCTCAAAGATCCTTTTGGGTCTGTTTTTAAATTCTTTTATTAATGATGCCAAGGGCCCAAAGAGGCATCCTGTCTTCCAGTAACAGAAACAACAAATTGTTAATGTTATAGAAAGCTTGAGTGCACAGAAATTCTTACAATTCTACCACCTCTGTGAGTAAACAAATAAATCAATAAGACTGTATTATTGGCAAGCTGCTCTGGCAGGTGAACTAAAAGGAGAATCTTTCCCTAGATGCATCTTACAATCTAGAGCAGAACACGGACGTGGAATAAAAATACCAGTGTCTTAAATATTCAGTACTGTTGGATATAACATGAGTAACTAGCCTACCCTGGGCATTTGTAAGAATACCTGAAGATGTAATATATAAATTGAAATTTGACAAATGAATAGGATATAGATAGGCAAAGGAAAGAGCATGGGTAGAGTGGTGAATGGGGTATGGTGGGGTATAAGGGTTCAAGCAGAAGGAAGAGCAAGGCAAAGCTTCCAGGGCAAATAAGACCAAGACATGCCCAAGAGACAGAAAGAACCCCGGCCTGGATGCATAGAAAGCAAAAAAGTGGAAAGAAATATAATAAGCAAGCACAGGTCATTGCCCCGTTAGAGTACATAGAGCAGATGGAAACTCAAAATGTTACATGATCCCTTCAAAATGTGCAAAGAGTGGCATCTGGTATTAGATGGCAGCCTCCAGTCTAGTGCATGCTCTCTCTTGCTTTCATCTTCTAGAAAGCTTTGTGCTAAGTCTTCCCCACTCCACTTGCAGCACAGCTGTGCCATAGCCCTGGCAACGAAGTATATGGAAAGTCCCACTTGAGGGTGTCCCTTTTGAATAAAAGTCACAGCCTCCGGTGAGCAGTGGCGCACATCTGTGATCCAGTGAGCAGGAGGATCATGAATTTGAGGCCAGAGGCAGTCTGTGTAACTTAGAAAGACCCTGTCTCAGATAAAAAATAAAAAATGGGCTTGGGGTACAACCCAGTGGTAGAGCACTTGTAAAAGTACATATGAGGCCCTGGGTTCAACTCTCAAGTACCATAAAACAAATAAAACCATCCACAGCCTCATTAGGAGCTATTTTTACCCCATTTATCTTTTCCCTCCCACTTGTTCTCTCACGTGGAGATACAACTATGCTGTAATAAAAGAAGCATTTTCCTGCATGGTAACAATGTGGATACAAAAGGTAAGAAGAGCCTGGGACTAAGGGATGGAAGTCCAGAGTGTAAATTATTATTTTTCTGTCAGTGTGGCTGGCAGCCCCCAGCACTGTGCATGACACAGGATGTACAGCTATGTGCTGATGCATTGCCTGGGTTCTTGATGGTAGGTGTCATTGAACCATTTTACCAGATCTGGATTGTCTATTCCCAGACTTAGTTTGTTGATGTAGTTAGGGCTATCCAGTCAGGTCTGACTCATAATGACCCTATGTACAACATAACAAAACACTCTTGACACTGCCATGCCCAGCACTATGTCAGTACTTCTCTGCTATTCATAGGTTTTTTGTTTTTTTTTTTTAGTACTGGGGGTTGAACCCAGGGGCTCATGTTTGCATGCTTTTCAAGTACTGTATCACTGAGCTGCACCCACAGCCTATTTTTTTTACTTTTTTTTTTTTTTTTTGGAGACAGAGTCTCACTAAATTATGCAGACTGCCTCTGGTCTTGAACTTGTGATCCTCCTCCCTCTACCTCTGCCTCCCGAGTTGCTGGGATTACAGGCTGGTGCCACTGTGCCCGGCTATTCATAGGGTTTTCAATGGCAGATTGTTTGAGACTGTATCAGGGTGGGCTGCCAGGTCCTTCTCCCATTCTTGTGGTGTTGGGGATCTAACTCAGGGCCTCACAGCTCACAGAGCAAGCATTCTACCAACTGAGCTAAATCCCAGAATATTTATTTTAGTATGAGAAAAATTAAGCACCAAATTGGAATTTTCTGGTAACTTCTGTTGATTACATTTCTAACTTTCAACATTATATTTCCCTTACTTATAGGTCAAATATCTTTGCCAAAAACCTACATATTCCTTCAGCAAGAAAAAAAAAAAAACTTTGACAGACTTCTTTCTGTTTGTGTGACCGTATAATTTCTCTCCTGCAATCCTACTTTCTCCTCTAGGCAATGTTCTTCTAAACAAGTCAAATGCCATCTCCTCAGAAAGTCTTTCCCTGTTCCCTCCAGGCAAAATTAGTAAGTTATTTCCAAGGCTCCAAGAGAAACTTGTACATGGGCCACTCATTACATGTGTACAATTCTTTGTTTATTTCTCCATTCACTTCATGAGCTTATGAGCTGTACAGGGCACTGTTATTATATTTATTTTCCATCCCTAGTGCCTGTAAGTTTGTAGACTGTTTTCTAATACTGATAAATCCTTGTTATTCTTCAATCATATTTAAATTCTATTTTAAGAAAATCTTGAATACTACTTACTATACTTGAGGCACTATTTTAAATGCTTTACAGACATCATGTAATTTAGTGAATTTAATACTCATAAACACCCACTGTGCAGGTGCTATTTTTATCCCTATTTTAAATATGAGAAAACTGAGGCCCAGCAAGCTGAAGTAACTTTTCCAAAGTCACAGATCTAGTAAGCTATGGAGTTTGGATTAGTCAGTGATGTTTTGAAATATGATGTCAGAATCAAATTTCAGAGGAGATCAATTTAAAAATAATTTAATCTTTTTCCCATGCAGAGACATACTCTATAAGATATACAGAGACATGCAGACATAGACTGTCAGAAAGTTAACTAGTTTAAGAGATGAGACTTTGGTCAGTGTCTTTTGGTTTACAGGGAGATGCTGCTTCATTGGCTCCCCCCCAAATGGCTTTCCATGAATTTCCGAGAAACTCTGGATAATCTGGCTCTCAGGGTTTACTATCCAAATATTCTTATTTGGTTGCTATCGAACTCTTAAAACATCCCCAAGATTTAGTTGTGTGGAAAGGTCTATAGTACATGTGTATGAATCTAGGTTTGGAAAGCATATCATTCTAAGTCTGGAAAATAGAAATGAGGCAAGATAGAAAGACAGGAAAATTTGAGGGACATAGAAAGGGAAAGAGCTTTCACTCCAGGATCTGGTTTGAATCTTACCAGTTGAGAATCAAGAACTTTGATACAATTACCGAAAAAAGGGCTATGAGGACTGCTTGCATAGTTACCATTATTTTTGAGAGAAAATTGAAACAAAAGTGTTAAAATTGGAATAAACTATACTTAGGATCAAAATATATGATATCTCTGAGTTTAACTTAATCTCACAAAATGGGATTATCTGCAGCCATAGCACCTTAGCATCCAATTCTGTGTGATGTGAGAAGCTAAGGAGAATCAGCCTGGTTAGTCCTTGGATGGGGGACCACCTGGGAATACCAGGTGCTGCAGGTTAGGGAGAAGGATCTGGCAATCCACTCCAGAAACAATCCGCCATTGAAAACTCTATTTATAGCAGAGAAGTACTGACAATAGTGCCAGGCATGGCACAGTGTTGGGGAGTGTTTCATTCTGTTGTACATAGGGTCATTATGAGTCAGATGCAATTCAACAGCACCTAACAACAACGAACAACACAAATGGATTAAGGGCCATCCTTACACCCAGACAACTCACTTGTGACTCCTTTCTGTAAAACTCACCTTAGTGACACCCCCTCTTCCCTAAACCTACATTGTAAAGCCAAGTGTGTGTGTGTGTGTGTGTGTGTGTGTGTGTGTGTGTGTATTCATTGAAAAGACATCTAAGGGTTTCTCTTAAGGGGCCAATGTTTGTGTCTTGAATGTATACTAATAGACTAGCTTTCTTTCACTCTCTTACTTGTCCTGAAAATCTTTTCTGCAACAAAGCCAACCAGTGGAACAGCTCAAGGTTAGTCCCCAACACTGAGCTGCATTTCTCTGCTGCACTGCATGTGGCAGAAACACTAAAACTCTAATGGGAAAGAGATATTTAATATGGACAATAGAGTTTACATGAATTAGGAAGGAGCTGGAGTAATAAAAGTTAGAAAGAGCATGGCCAGATTATCAAAGAAATAGAGACAAATGATATCAGACGGATGCATTGGAGTACAATCAGAACTCATGAGGATGTCTGAGAAGCTGTTATGACTCTATAACAAAAGTATATCTAAAGAGGTCTATGAGTGTCTATATCTGGGTGCCACTACCTTTTGAGAATAATGGCACTCATTTCACTTCTATCTTCCAAATTATTTTGAAGTTGCTCTCATTGGCAAATTACAACCCAGAGTCCTATATACTAGTTAGGAGATTCTGAAAATAGAGTTGCCACCTTCAGAAGTGAGTATTGGTAGTGCCAAGAGACAACAGGTGTGTTCACCATGCTCCTTGCCTCTTGGTCTTCACACCTGTTTATCATCCCCTTCCCTCAAATGGGCAGTACTTGTGTCTTACTTCTAATTAATTAAATGTAGCAAAAGTGCTGGGATGTATGTGGTTAAATTTACATGATTACACAAATCTGTAGTACCTGTCCTGCCCAAGACTCCTCCTTCTTTGTTGGGAAGCAAGCTGCTATGGAGCCTATAGATCCAAGGAAATTAATATAACCAATGACCATGTAAGAGGGAATGAGGTCTTTTCCCCACCTCAACCTCCAGATGAGACCCAGCCCTAGCCAACATTTTTATTTCAACTGTATAAGGTAACTCATCACAGAGAATCCAGGTAAGCCACATCTGCATCTCTGACTCACAGAAAGTTGGCAATGTGTGCTGTTCTAAGCCAGTGTCTTTGTTGTAATTTGTTATATAGTATTTGGTAACTAATATAACAGACAGTTTGGCAGTGAACCACCTAAAACAAGATATTTCAAATTATTAAATCTAAATCTTGAAACACCTGGCATTAGTTCTGGGAAAAAGTGGTGAACCAAAGTACATGAAAGCACAGTGAGCTGTTTGGGGGAGTGGCAAAATATTAGGAAAAATTAGGCTTGCTCTTAAATTGCAAGACAGAATACAGAATAAATCATTTTGTAACTTTGGTCTTGGTAATGTTGAGGCAGCATTGAAAATGTGAGCTGATTGCAAGTAAATGCATTTGTGAAAGTACTTAAGAAGGATATAAGCTGGGGAGGGGCAGGGAAGAAACTTTGCAAACAGGATTTAGAGGGAATATAAATAGTGCAGAAACTACAGTGTTGTAAATAAACTTATTTCTCAACAAATCCAATGTGTAGTCATTATGGTATGTTGTTAGGTGCTATTGAGTTGGTGTCTGTTTCATAGAGACCCTGTGTACAACAGGTGAAACACTGTGTTAGTGCTTCTCTGCTGTTCATAGGGTTTTCATTGGCGGATTGATTTTTGGGATTGGGTTGCCAGGTCTGCCTCTCAAGCCTGCAGCACCAGGTGTTCCCAGGCAGTCTCCCATCCAAGTACTGAGCAGGCCCAACCCTGCATAGCTTTCAAGATCTGACGGGATCGGACGCCACAGTGGTGTAGCTGCAGGCTCATTATGGCATAGCCTCAGTTAAAATACAAATAAGAGTGTGGCTGAAATAACCTTTGTGAAGTCTTGGATAAGGTTTAAGAGGATATGTAGTCTTCTTTCAACTATAAAAAAGAGCATCTAAGAAATTTAAAAGTGTGGTCCCACAAAAGCCCAAGGATCCCAAAGTACCCATAATTGTTGCTGTTGTTAGGTGCCGTGAAGTTGGTATCTGACTAATAGCGACCCTGCCTACAATAGGTGAAACTATTGTTAGTGCTTCTCTGCTGTTCATAGGGTTTTCAATGGAGGATTGATTTTGGGGAGTGGGTTGCTGGGTCCTTCTCCCAAGCCTACAGCACCTGGTGTTCCCAGGCGGTCTCCCATCCAAGTACTAAACAGGCCAACTCTGCTTAGCTTCTGAGATCTGATGGGATCAGATGCTACAGGGATATGGCTGCAGGCTTGTACCCATAATTAAGTATATAGAAAAAGACACATCTCAGAAACAATTGTTAGTGTGGATTTTGGCACATAGAACTGACAAGAAACAAATACACAGAGAACTGAGTTTGAGACATGAGTGTTTGGGCTGTGTTAGAAAAAACTTGCCAGCCTAGAGTAAAAACAACAAAAATAAAATGGGTAAATGTGTGAGATGTAAAAATAGTATTTTTTCTTTTTGCAGTATTAGGGGGCTGAACCCAGGGTCTTATGCATATTTTACAAGAGCTCTATGATTCAACTGCACCTCCAACCCCCTTTTAATTTTTTGTCTTGAGACAGGCTCTCATTAAGTTATAAAGGCTGCCTCTAGCTTGGAACTTGAGATTCTCCTGCCTCCACCTCCCAAATCACTGGTGTTGTACGTGTGTGCCACTATGTGCAATGCAAAAATATTTTATTCTCACCAAAAAACGCTTGTCCCATGTTTCCTTCAGAAGTAGATATCCAAGATAATGTAACAGGAAGGAACTGGTAGAGAACAGGGACAAGCACTATTAACCACAAAGGGTCAGGGAGCAAAACAGGAGTGTAATGAAGGAAAATCACTCACTCCAGAGCAAGATAAACTTATAACATCTGTCTGGTAGTATTTCAGAATTGTTTGGGAACACTGATTGTGATATATCCTATAGTATTCAGCTTCATGAATGGAAAGTTATCATAGTTGTTCTGTCCCTGTTCCACCATTGTATGTTAGGAATATGGGGATATATGAAAAATTTTAAAGGATAATAGAAACCACTGTTCATCCATTCATTCATTCAAAAGTGTATTATACATGTGAAGTGTTTAGGAGTAAAGTTCTATGATGAGAGGTACGTACTGTGCATGTATCCATGCATCCATACCTACATCTATAATGCAAAGGATTGAATTTTGGTTGCCTAGGTGTTCATTCTCCCATATGCCTGTCAGCTTGTTGTGCTGTGGGGGTTGCGTGTTGCTGTGATGCTGAAAGCTATGCCCAGCAGTATTTCAGATACCAGCAGGGCCACCCATGGTTGACAAATTTCAGCTGAGTATCCAGACCAAGACCGGCTAGGAAGAAGAACTGGCAGCTCACACCCCAATCAATTAACCATCAAACACGCTGTGGATAGCAGAGAGACATTGTTAAATATAGTGCCAAAAAGTGAGCCCTCCAGAAATGACTGGGAAAGAGATGCTTCCGCAAAGTTGAGTCTACCTTAATGATGAGACTGGAGTAAAGCCCCTGGGACCTTCTTTTGCTGATGTGGCACAACTCAAAAATGAGAAGAAACACAGTGCTGCAACAATGAGTTCAAACATAAAAAATCTTGTGCATATTACAGTGTTGGGTAGTTTTTCATATTCTTGTACATCGGGTCACTATGAGTTGGACCTGACTCAAGGGCACCTAACAACAACAGCAGCAGCAGCAAAAACCAGCGTTCATTGTCATTGTATCTTCAAGGTGTGAAACTGCAGGGGTTGGTGGATGAGAAGGAAAGCATAAAGATTCTAATAACTATGAGGTTGAAAGTTATAATCCAAGGAAAACATATGTAGTAATACTTAGAACAACTTAAAGTAGTGTCATCTTTATATACCTTAGGATGAGTAGAAAAACACAGATTCATTATGCTTTGATTTCTGTTGTTAATGTTGTTAGTGTACTTCCTGAACAGAGGATAAAAATTCTATCTCTTGTCATGTTGACAGATTTTGCTACATAAATAGATAGTTATGTGGGCAGATACCAAGGTGTGAACTTCCCCCATGCATTTTAATTGGATGTTAGACTTGGAAGAGTGGGATTGAGCATGTAAATGGTAAGGGTGCCCATCAAATAAAGCCCAGATATCTACTGAAAGTAAGTAAAATGAACACTGCATAGTTAAAAGTGGAACCAGTTTATTGTCTATCAGTAAATAGCTCATATGTCCCTGAAGTGGCCCTATAGGGAGGTATTTTGTGATCTACAGACAAAACACAACTCGCTAAATTTCTTTTTTTTTCTTCAATTATCCTTGAAAAGACTGATTTGGAAAACAAACTTTGGGCATCAAAGTTTCTATAAACCAGAGACAAAGTTCTTTCATTTATTTTCCTTTAGAAGTCTTCTTTTTTGGTATTTATAAAATATTAATGGATTCATGATTATATTCATTTACCAAATATTTACTCAGTGCTTACAGTGTGACAGGTTTTAAAGTCACAAGGTAAAAAGTACAGAATGGGTCACTTGTAGGGAATTATTCAACCTTCATTTTGCCCCCTGATTGGTAATCAAAGATCTCCCCTTGATTGCCCAAGGAATGACATCAGGTCTCACTCTCTATTTGAATGTCACTCCTAAATTGGTTGTTCCTAGCCCCTGTGCCCCCACCTGCTTGCTATCTTGAAGCAGTTAAGGCAGTTAGCTATCCAAGGGCTGGTGAGTGCTGTGGCCACTAATACTGGTGCAATGAGGCTGGTGATGATGGAGCTGCTGATGGGGCTATGAAGTGGCTGGTGATAATGGGGCTGCTGATGGTGATGCTGCAAGTTGCTGGCTGCTAGCTTCATGCTGGGAACTCTTTCTCCATCTGACCACCCTGACCACTGACAAAGAAAGAACTCTCTCTGGATTCAACCAGCAATATGGAGGCATATTTCCTGGTGACCACCAAGACCAGGACAACTAGGCACTCTCAAGAACTACAAGCAAGCTGAGGAGAGTCCCTTTGCCCAGATCCTAGGGACAGAAGCTGAGGAGTCTCCCATCCCAGTGCCAGAGGCAGAAGAGCCATAGCTGCCCCTGAGGCAGCAGAAAGAGCTGCAGCACTCAGGCTTCTAACACTTGTTTGGGTTCCTCCCTGCCCTTGTCAGGGCAAGGAGAGAGGGATGGAGAGAGAGAGAGAGACAGAGAGAGAGAGAGAGAGAGAGAGAGAGAGAGAGAGAGAGAGAGAGAGGTTTTTCTTTTCTCCTATCTCCCGGGGTTCCCCAGTGCTGCAGGAGTCTGCACCCCTCACCCGAGGGTCTTGTGACTTAAATATCTATGTGCATGGGGGCCCCACAGTCACTGGTATCCTGAAGCTTATATTTTAAATGACAGTAAATTAGTAAAACTAGAAATTTTTGAAAGTATTATAAATGCTGCTATTTTATAAAAGTGGAAGGCCAAGGCAGAGACCAAAGATGTCCTCTCTGCAAAGGTAAAATTGAAGCCAAAACCTAAAGAAGGAGAGAAGTGCTTACATGTGTTTGTGGAGGGCAGAACATTTCAGCAGAAAGAAAAACGTTCTTGGTGGACCTAAAAGGTAGGAGAAAAAATGTCTCCAAAGAAGAGCAATGAGCATGACCAGTGAGGCCAAAGGAGAAATATAGGATAAGATAGGGGTGATAGACTGGAGCTAGGTCAAACAAAATGCTGTAGGTGATAGTAAGAAATTTTATCCAGTAGATAGTGCTTACAAGGTTGTATAGTGAAATTACTGGTTTATGTTTTAAGATGTCTTTGGCTAACAATGTAGCCAAAGAGAATAGCCTGGAGGGGCAAGAAGGGAAGTAGGTAGACCAATTAGAAGGCTGCTGAAAATTTTCACTTGAACAGAGATGGTAACCAGATTAAAGTAGACAAAACTGAATAGGAGAGACTTGGTAGGTGCCAGATTTGGAGGCAGATCAGATAGGACTCACGTATGAGCCATTTATTCAGGAAAGAGTGAAGCAAAGAAGAATTAAAGATGTCTCCTGAGCTTCTGGTTTGAGAAATGTACTGAAGTGGCAATGGTGATGGTTGGAGATCAAGAGCTCCATTTGAATATGCTGGTGAAGTACCTAAATCTTGAAGTCAAATAGTGGTGGTATCTATTGGGCACTTCAAGAAAACTGGGCTAAAAATTCTAATTCTGGCAGATATCAGCATAACCATAAGTTTAATGGTATGGTCTTGTAGAGGGTAGAGGGAAAAGAAAGGAAGGACCATCATTGATTCTTGTAGGACCAGAGCATTAAAGGTTTGATTATATGGTAAGAAACTAGGAATGGAGACAACATGGTTAGGAAAGGAGGAAGAGAGACATGTGGTGGATCAAACATACATATTTTGTTAAGGATAGTGAACTCATGAGGAGGGGCAAATTCCTTTAGTTACAGAGCAGGTAGAGGAAAACCAGTTTCCTTTGAACCGACTCCAGCTTCCCGAAAGTAACTTTCTAATGCCCTAGCTTTGCATTCAAAGTCCTCAACAATCTTGCTATGCCATTTCTCTTCATGTCTATGTGAAAAATGTTCCCTCTCAAGCCTTTCTACTGCATTGTCTAAGCCATTCATCAACCTAGAAGTCAGAGCTTTTCGTAGATTGACAATAAAATTTATAGACCAAATTGGATTCTTCTGAGAATGAAAAGGGAGTTAGAAATAATTAAAACAGGCACAAATCTGGAATACTGTAGTTTGGGCAAGCACACAAGGCTCCTGCATTATTGAAATTGAATATTTGTTGTTTTCAGTGCCCTCCATTTACCTGTTCACAGTCCAATTCTTTTTGGAGTGCTACCTCAAACTCTAAGGGGTACTTTTCCTCTTCTGCATTCTGGCAAGCTATGTCAGCACTCCAACTGTGCCAATTATCTCTGAGCACTGCCTGTGTTTCTTAAGTTTCTAAATGTCTTCCTAATGAAGAAACCTAATGTACCTACTAAAAATCAAGTAGTTTATACCCAAATCCATGCTAATCAACGGTTGCTAATTGGATAATGTATTTTCTCCTTTTACAGCAACTGAATTTGCATTAGAAAGAAGACATTCAAAGACAATGGGTTTAACTCAGATGAATCATTGTGAAACATCCAAGCATCCTTTTAAAAAGTAGGAGATAATTTTGAGTCTCCAGGACTTTGCTCCATTATTACACAGAGTTTGCTGCCTTTTGAGTTTCCTGTAGCTACACTCCTTGAACTTCATAAAAGTGGGGCATTACCAATGTCAAATTTATCCTGCCAACAGGATGTCATTAAGCACATTGAAACCAAATTATATTCTTTCCAAGGAACTGAATTCTTTCCTTATAGTGGAACATATTTCTATACTTCTTATTTCATTAGGAAATCATTAGAGACCATAGGGTTCATTCCCATAAACAAAGTCTAACCTTTTGCAGCAGAATGGAGAGATGATTGGTTGGCCTTTCCTGTTTCATTCCAATCTGTGCTTCTCCTGGTTGGCTCTTAGCTCCCATTCTTTTATGCTGATGAATCCAAAGGCTAAGGTTAAAACCATTACTATTGAAGCAACTCAAACAATTTAATTCTCTTTCTTTGTGTTCTTGAAGTTTGCTGAGAACCCTCTTCTTATAATTTTTTTTTTTAATTTGGGCTTATTTTTTCTATCTGAAATATATGAAATTTAGTTTCTTTTATTTTCATTTTTTCTATGTTCCTTCTCTTTTCCTCCCACTGAAAGGTGAAACATTCTTTAGTTCAGGAAAGAAAGAGGATCTGTGGCAGTCTATATAGTTAAAAATCTTTAAGCTGCAATGGTAGTAGCTTAGATTTGGGATATGGCTATAACTAGACAATTTGGAAGTGGGCTTTGTGGATTACATACATGACAAAATATTATTTGTATTTTCTAACAATTCTCTAAACACACGCTCAGTGATTAGACAAAACACTTGCATTTATGCTCTGGAGTAGAGTAAATTTTTAAATAATTAATGTATAGGAAAAGCAGTAGAAATGATTAGAGATTATGAAATAGGTAACTACAGCCATACCACCCTGGTATCTGATCTTGTCTGATCTTGGAAGATAAGCAGGGTTAGGCCTGGTTAGTACTTGGATGGGAGACATCCTAGGAATACCTGGAGCTTTGGGAAAAGGACCCACCAGCCCACTCCTAAAACAATCAACCAATGAGAACCCTGTGAATAGCAGAGAAGCATTGACAATTGCTGGGCACGTCACAGCATTAGGTAGTGTTTCATTCTGTTGTATATAGGATAGCTATGAGTCAGACCTGACTCCATGACACCTAATAACAAATGAAATAGGTTAGGAAAAATCTGCAATGAGTTCCTTTGTCAAGATCCCATTCTGAATCTCCATAGTACTGAACTGTCTGTCTCTATTTGGACTGAGAAAATATATTGAACCAGTATCAACTGTTCATTGGTTTCTTTCTCCCTGTTTGTCTTTGGTCTACTTGTAGTAACTGGGACCATACCTGGTAGAGATGTATTATTACAAAGAAAGTTCACAAATCAAAAAAGCTGGCTCCAGAATTTTTTTATACAAATGCTCAGTTTAAGTAATGACCTAGTACTGGGTAGCACATTATGAAAGTCCAACTGCATGATTTTGAAAAACAGGGAATATAGAACTTTGAGAGATGTACATCTCCATATGAGAGGGTCTCAGAAAAGCTGTGCTTACATTTGTGAAGAGGAAATTTAAAATTAGATACAAATCAATGGGTGAATTTTGTTATAAGCACAGTGTGGAATCAACAAGCCCTCTGGTCAGTAAAAATCTACAGAATAAATGTAGGCTTATAAAAATAGAATTAAGATGAACGTGTTTAATGGTAGGTGCAGAAATTCACCAAGAGTTAAAAAAATAGAATTACAGTTTCTGTATTTGGAAAAATAAATCCTCCCTCTAAGCCATAATTTCTAGTACACACACACACACACAAGTCCTCGAAATTGTATGTGTGGCATTTATTTTCTAGAGGTGAAGTCTATAGCTGTTACCAGATTCTCAAAGAATCATCATGCTTTAGGAAAGATATGAAGTCTGTTTGAACCTTAGAGATGCACATATTTATAAAATTCCTTGGCAACTAGGTTAATGGAATGTAGAAGATCTTTTGTTTCAACACAACTCCCCTAGTGCCTTAAGAACAAATTAATTACTCCAATTCTGAATGAGAATGTCAACTAAGTTATACCGGTGGTGAAGCAATTAAGGCAGATATGATTAGAAAATTAATATCTATAAGCAGCTGACTTTAAAGGTCCTGCCAACCAGAGCTTCTAAGAAAGTTCCCCACTGTCTTTGTATTCTCTGAGCTATTCTTTGCTGTTCGCTGGCATTGATAACAAAGGCCAATTCCTATTTGCTTACATCTTCTCTTTATAGTATTAACATATGACCATCGATTGAGATATATAAGCAAGTTACAATGTAGTGAAACCATAGTTTTGCCTGAAGCAAATATTTCCCCTGGAAAACATAACTGATTAAGAATAAGTCAGCCTTCCTGCCTTCTTTTTCCCACTCACAAAGGCTTAGGGTTCGCTCTTCATCAATCAGTCATTTAAGTTTTTGTATTCAGGAACTTTTAATGGAGGGAGGACTCGGCACTGCATTTCATCTGCCATATGGACAGATCCTCTTGTTTTATAAATGTTTATTAAAATTGTCAGTCACTTGATATTGACAATGGCATTTCTATTCTTTACCCCACAGTGACTCATGAAAACTTATCCTTTGACTCATCCATACACTAAAACGTTTTAACACATTCTTTAAAAAGTTCTCAAATAAAAATGTAGCCTATTTGTGTTCTTTCCAAAATTAGTGCAAGAAGTAGGTACAATAAAATGGCATGTACTGTATCAGTACTCGTCAGATGGTGAGAGGAAAACAGGGCAGATCCACATGCTCTCCCTCTCCCTGGCCCTTCTGAATATGAGATGTGATAGACATTGGTCCGAAAGCTGATGACATTTCACTAGCTTTTAAGATGCACTGAGACAGGAATTAAATAAAAAAATTAAATGGTTTGTATTAGCTTTTGTTTTGGTAATTGTTTCAGTTTTCCTCTTTCTATGGCAAATTCCTCCATGCCTATTTATTTCAATTACTTCCTGTAGTGAAACAAAATCCTAATTTTTGTTGCTAAATCATCCTCTGTATAGGTTCAGGCCAATATATCCAACTGCCTTCCTGATAACCACATTAGAGTGACCTTTTGAAAATGCAAATGAAAATTACATCATTCTCTTGCTTAAAGCCATTCATTGGCTTTTTATTATTGTTTTAGAAAAAATTTGATACCTTAGTGGATTGGAGACTCATGCCTTGCCATGGTCTTAGCTTTTATCTCTCTCTTTCCTTTATGACCAAGCATGTAGATACTCAGCCTTTGTGATTAATATATATGTACACATACACACATATGTGCATATATATATGTATATATTTCTGGAAGCTAAGGTTAGGGGATAAATGAACTAGTTTCATCAATTGAATATGAGGGGAAGAGATGTGTCCCACTTGCAGTAATAACATTTCTTATGTAATTGATCTTCTGCTGTCTCATTTGGAAGACAAAAATTCTGAAAGTACCCAGCCACCCAGTGGAGAGGCTGCATGAACTGAATCACCAGTTGGGGAAGAGCCGCCTGACCTTTTTTACATATCAGCAAGAAATAAATTTTCATTGTGTTAAGCTATTGAGATATAGTATTACTTATTGAAGTGCTTGGTGTTTTTAAAATCCTGACTAATGCATCATTAGTTAATAAGTTTTATTTCTAATATTTTTTCATTTAGTGTTTTGATCATATCAAACTCTTCCCTGCTTCAAGGCCTTTGCATATATTATGCTCACCAGTAGAAATGCTCATTCATCTACTGCTTATCTGATGGATGCTTATTCATTTTCTGCATATCAGCTTAAATCTGCTTTCTGTAGGTTTTCCTCAGATGCTTTGAAAATCCATTTTTGCATAAAGCCTTAAAATTTGTATTATATTGAAACATGAATTTATAAGCCATATTTTATTGGTTTAGCCTAACCTAGTAAAAATTCTACCCATGACAGAGTTTGCAGCCTTGAATTAATGGGTGCTCACAAAGAAATTGAGGTAGATAAATAGTCATTGATTTAGCAAACAAGCGAGTCAAGGCTCAGGGATAAAGAAGCACTCACCATTCATAAAAATAAAGGCGGAGATCTCCTAGAGCCCTTTGTCTTAGAGATTTTGATAGTATATAGCTCCAATTTTGTGTATAAAGTCCTCTTTATATGAAAACTTTAAAGATCTGTAACTTGTCCTCACGAATGTATGCAAAATAGTTTTAAAGAAGTCTACTTAATGCATTAACACGCAGCATCATACTTATAGGACAGTAGTGAATTTTTCCATTATTATTTCCTAGAATTTGTATCAGACTGTGCACATGAACATGTTGTCACACTGTATCTTAACATTATCTTCTGAAAACTAAGATGAAATTTGACTTTTTTACTTACACAGATTCTAAGAAAGGTAGAAGATACCATGTGTTTAAAAAGTATAGCATTACTACAAAAAGAGATAGTTTGGGCCTTATCAGATTAAGATACTTAGATTTTTATAAATTTAATGTTATTTCCTATGAAATATCAATACACTCTACATAGTTATCTCAGGGAAAAAAATCTACATTTAATCAACCAGTATAATTTTCACAGAGACAAACAACTTTAATCCCTTCATAATGTGAAAAACATAATCTCTTTGTAAGAACAGTCAGGGCTGATAATAATATGCCAGGTCATTCAATAAGTTTTCATTTTGCCTTAAGAATAATAGAATTTGTTTTTCCTGAAAATGAGTCTGCTGGCCCTGGAGCCATTCGACCCTGCTCAATCTCAGAAGCTAAGCAGGGTCGCACCTGGTTAATAATGGATGGGAGATCGCCTGGGAATACCAGGTGCTGTAGGCTTGGGAAAAGAACCTTGCAACCCACTTCCAAAAACCAACCAGTCATTGAAAACCCTATGAATAACAGAGAAGCACTAACAATACTGTTTCACTTGTTGCTATGAGTTAGACACTGACTCTATGGTACCTAACTCAACAGCAGAAGAGGGTCAGCCATAGGCCTTCTCCAACTAACATGACTATTTTACAGTAATGAGACTGCCAAGTCCATGTACAGGCTTCAGGGGGAAGGCTAACTGACCGTTCTTTTGGAAACATTAGTGTGAGACTATTTTTCTCCTTGTTGTTGTTGTTGTTGTTAGGTGCCGTCGAGTCGTGTCTGACTCATAGTGACCCTCATAGGGTTTTCAATGGCTGATTGTTTCGGGATTGCTTGGGAGTGGATTGGGACATCCTTCTCCCATTTTTTTGTGGTGCTGGGAATGGAACCTGGGACCTCAGAGACTGCAGAGCAGCCCTTTACCAACTGAGCTAAATCCCAGCCCAGATTTTTCCCCTTGGGAGTCCTTTGTAGCCCTGGAATTAGTTGGAAAAAAAAAAAGAATACACAAGGCTGCCTTTTAAATGGCTCCTGTGACTTCTGTTTTCTGTTTTGTTTTGTTTTGTTTTGTTTTGCTGCTTTGCCCTAGTGGAAGGAAAATAGTGGTTTAATTGAGGCTCTACCAAGACCAAGGGTATTTTCAGTGCCGTAGTACATACCTGTAATCCCAATGACTTGAGAAGCTGAGGTAAGAGTGTTGCAGGTTTAAGGCCTGAGGCAGCCTGTGGAATTTAGAGAGATCTGGACTCAGAAAATACGACAGGGGCTGATGTTGTGGCTCAGTGGTGGAGCACTTGCCTGGTATGCATGAAGACCTGGTTCAACTTTCAGTACCAAAAAACAAAAAGATAAAAGACCAAGGATTTTATGTGATGGATTCAATGGGCGTGTGACAAGTATTCCACTTCTCAGAGAGTTGAGGTGTAAAGCCTGTAAACCAAGGTAAATGGTAAAATCTTTATGCCATAAATGTTGATAAGAATGGCTTCCGAGATATTAAAGTGAATTCTGTTCCTACAGAATAAACCTCAAATGAAGGTTATAATGTATAGGAATTACAAACTGAGTGTGTGTTTCTTTTTTCAAGTTGCTTTAGCTTTCTTTGACCAGACTGACAGATTCTGAATAGCAGCTGAACTTTTCTTGGCCTATTTAGAGATACACAGGCTTGAGTCACTTCACAAAGCCTGAAGAGATATGGTATGCAAATAAGAGAATGATCACTTCTTTAAGGCTGACTCTGAATTATACCTAGCAAATATCACTGTTTATTGACATGAAAGGATGGCACAGTTTTCTAATCATTCATTCGTGCATTTATGTATTCACTCATTTTTTTCAAGAAATATGTATTTAGCAACTCCAAGTAGTACTTAAGGTATTGTGGATATAAAATTGTATGAAACAGACACCCCTCCTCCAAATTTCTGGATCTGATCATCTAGTATGGGAAGACCACCAGTAAATAAAATTAGTACATTTCCTATGAAGGTAGTAATAAGAGCTATGGATAAAAATATAAAGAGAACAGTAATAGAGGTTTGTTGGGGAATTATATGTGAAATTTTAAATATCATGCCAAGAGGTCAAATTAAATGGTTTTGCATAAGTAGGACTTGAAAGAGGTGAGAGAGGTATAGGTGTATGGCAATACCATCTGGTTAGAGAGAATGTTGTTGTTGTTGTTAGGTGCCATCGAGTCGATATCCTACTCATAGCAACCCTACATACCATAAGGGAAACACTATTATCAGTGCTTCTCTGCTGTGCATAGGGTTTTCAATGGTGGATTGATTTTTGGGAGTGGGTTGCCAGGTCCATCTCCCAAGCCTACAGCACCTGGTGTTCCCAGGTGGTCTTCCATCCAAGTACTAACCAGGCCCAACCCTACTTAGCTTCTGCGATCTGATGGGATTGGATGCCACAGGCAGTTAGAGAGAACAGTGAGTGCAAAAGCCCTGAGGTGAGCATCCATATGTCTGAAAAATATTGTTGAGTGTTTTCTGTCCCCCAACCTCTGGTGTTCAGGTTTACACAGAGTTTCAAAAATATTGTGAATGCTCCAATTTGTTTTTGGTATAGGGGCTGGGGATCGAACACAGGGCCTCAGTGTATGCTAAGCAAGTGGTCTACCCACTGACATAAATCCCCACTCTGAATGCTCTAAGTTTTAAGTTGAATAAGGAGATCATGATTGTTCATTTTATAACTGTGCTTTATAGCTTACATAATTATTTCATCTTCATAGCTCACATATTACATTGATATGTTCTCTTGCATCTTATTTCTTATATATTTATGTATATATAAAATCATGTCTTTGCATCCCAGAGAAAATCATTGTCCTAAATTTCCTATTTTTTGTTTACTCTTCCAGAACTTTTCAGATGTATAGATAGCTGTATTTTTTCTGTTGTAAAGTTATAATTGTAATTTTATTGCATGTGTTCATCTTTGACTTAGTTCATCCACTCAATATTGTTTTATGACACACCCATGTTATTCCTTGTAACTGGAATTCACTAATTTCCATAACTGCTTATTATTCTATTGTGTTTTCTGCTGTTGTAACAGAATCCCACAGATAGGGTAATTCATAAACAACACAAGTTTGTTTGGCTCGTGTTTCCAGAGTCTGGGAGTCCAAGAGTGAGGAGCCTCACCTGGGGAGGACTTTCTTGCTGTCTTGTAACATGGTGGAAAGAGTCCTTTGATAAGAGAGTGTGCGCGCACACAAACCCATACACACAGAGAGAGAGAGAGAGAGAGAGAGAGAGAGAGAGAGAGAGAGAGAGAGACTACAAGGAGGCTGAATTCATCCTTTTTCTGGAACTCATTCTTGTGATAATGAACCCATTCCCATTATAATGGCATTAATCCATCCATGAGAGCACTTTAGTATTGGCAATTAAATTTCTAGCACATGGACTTTGAGGAATACATTTAAGCCATAGCATTCACAATGTATTTCTTATTTTTCCATACATAGATATTCAGATTATATCACTTTTACTATTGGTTTTTGAACTACGGGTATTTTCTGCTACTAAACCTAAGCCATCTATAGTTGTACCACCCTGACATCTGATCTCTTCAGATCTCAGAAGCTAAGTAGAGTTGGGCATGGTTAGTCCATGGATGGGAGACACTCTGGGAATACCGGGTGCTGTAGACTTGGGGGAAGGACTCGGCAGCCCACTCCCCAAACAATCAACCATTGAAGAAACTATGAATAGGACAGAAGTACTGCCAGTGTCTGGTAGTGTTTCATTCTGTTGTACATAGGGTCACTATGAGTTGGACTGGACTCCATGGCACCTACCATCACCAACAACAAATATAGGCCAGGTCTCTAGGGTATTGGTTTGGAGATTTCTTACACACATCCTCAAATTCTTTTTGAGAAAACATCATCTTTATCTTTTACATTCTATGAACCCCACCTGCTTCCAAGACCAAATGCTCTCATCTAACAACAACAAAGTTGATTGATTGTATGTGTGAATTGTCTGGCTCTTCCAGCCCCTTCTAGGTTTGTTGTTGTTGTTGTTGTTGTTGTTGTTGTTGTTAGGTGCTGTTGAGTCGGTATCTGACTCCAGTCGGTATCCGACTCACAGCGACCCTCATAGGGTTTTCAATGGCTGACTGTTTCGAGGTTGCCTTGGGAGTGGATTGCCAGGTCCTTCTCCCATTTTGCGGTGCTGGGAATTGAACTCAGGACCTCAGAGATTGCAGAGCAGTGCTCTACCAACTGAGCTAATTCCCAGCCCCCTTCTGGGTTTAGATGAAGTAATTGTCACAGAGCAAGGTATCTAGATTCCCAAGCAACTGTCCAAGGTTCAGTGCTGTTGTTACCAAAGATTTACAAGAAGCAGAGAGTGACAGGTCCTGGAATCTGGCAGCAAAAACCTGGTCTTTGTATGCAGCATATAAAAGAATTTATATCTGACACAGAAGTTATGATAGAAAGTATGGAATAAGTTTATTAAAGACAGTACACCTGTAAAGGGAAAACTGAGGCACCTGAATGAAGAGGCTTAGCTAAATCTACAGAGGAATTTGGAAAATCTGAATTCCCTGGGTGATTCAACATAAGGGTATTTTTATTCCCCAAGGGAAGATAAAGAAACTACAGAGTACAGGAGAGTTAAGTAGGCTTTTAGAAGGAAATGTACCTTGTCTAAACTGAGAAGATGGTGGCCCAGGAGAGAAATGTATGTGGTCACTGAATAGAGAAAAACAGAGAGAGAGAAAGAGAGAGAGAGAACTTGTATGAGAAGAAGTAGAGAGAGAGAGAGAAAGAGAGAGAGAGCGCGAGCGAGAGCAAGCAGGTAACAGGTTCCCTCTAGTTTATTCAAACTAGGGAACACCCAGTGTGACATCAGCCCCAGGCACCCAGCTCTATGCACCTAGTATGATGTGCTCCCAGGGTCTTTGTTTTGTAAATGGCTCCAGTGCTTGGGTAGGGTATAGAATCCTTTTGGAAATGTCATTCCAGTGTCCTCAGAGATGCATGTGGCTTCTTCATCATGGCAAACAGCAGGAGTCATTTTGAATCCCCTTTTCCTCCTTATACCCTCCCAGCCCCCAATGCCTAAGCTAACCTGCCTATCACTGCCAAGTAAAGTGAAACAGAGTTGAGTCTCTTTTAAACAAACTTTGAGCAGTGGCAGAAAGGAAACAAGAAGAAATGGAAAGATAAATTGCCTGTCCCTTCCTGCATTTAGTAGACTGTTGTTCCTTATAGTCCTTTAAAGTCATCTCATGACCGAGTGGGATACAGTGGCCAAAAAATCCCAGTTGTTAGTAACTCATCACCTTGAATTACTTTCAATCTTAGTTTCATTTTCCCTTACATTCTTTGCAATGATACTGCATTTCCCAAATTAAACAATAGTATTCAGGTTCTATTTTTAAAACTATGCTAGGACAGGTACACGTAGACAGCAATGATTTGATCTTGGATTTTTAATCTATTTCCTCAAATGGTTGTCTCAGTAGAGATGGATGAAGGTTCCCATTGTTTCACAATAGACCAGAGATTTGGGTGGTTCAACTTTTATATTTTTTATATTTTTGAATGTTTGAAATGTCATCTCACTGCGTCTTGAGTCATATAATTATCTTCAGAAATTTGGTAATAAAAGATAACATTAGTTAGGGAAAGCATTGAGCCTATACCTGGCACTCAATGGAAGATAGTTTCTCCTATTTTATTTCTATTAATTCCTAGTTCAATAAAAAATTCAATAATTCTCAATTCAATACTTTTTTCTAATTTGATGACCAGAGTTTATATGTCACCACTAAAACATGTTTACCTGGATATCTAAGAGAGTCCTGAAAGTCAACAGTGCCCAAATGAGCTCATAATTTACTATATGCCCAATCTGACTAATTGCGGTCCTTCTCATATGTACTAACTTGGTTAACTTCAAGTCATCCAAGAGAGAGAACTGGTACTTTTCTTTTTCTTCCTTTTCCAGATGTTTCCATTTAATATGTCAGTAAATATTATTAATCAAGTTTTATATTATCGACACAATTTGACTTTTGTTGTATTCTTGAAAGATTCTAAATGGTTGATTTTTCACATATATGGTTTATTTCATTGAAAGTTCTTGAGAACAGGAACATAGTATTTGTTTTTGTATTCTTACTTGGATGATGGAGTAGGAAGAGAAGGGCCTATGTCTCTAGTGAAGAAGCAAATTCTTAAAAGGGTATCACAACTTGACTACTTTCTCAAAGATTTTTGTTCTCACATTGGTTCCTCCAGTGACTTTTCACTATGACCTTA